>OMOV01103756.1:0-13387 GCA_900312565.1 Beryx splendens | reverse complement strand
TAAGTATTATTATTATTATTATTATTATTATTATTATTATTATTATTATCATTAATAATAATAATAATAATAATAATAATAATAATAAATAATAATAATAATAATAATAATAATAATAATAATAATAATAATAATGGGTCCCTGAGCTAAATATTGACTAAATATTTGTCTACTAATTGATCCACTCTGAATTAGGTACTTTGTCTTGCCAACGTAAGGCCAATAGCAAGAAATTTAGTTGTAATTTTTTGATGCAAATTTGAGCTTTGACAAGCAGGCTAAGAGAGTTCAACCTTGTTTTTGTTTAACTGTGAAATATTTCTAATCTATCTTACGTGATCTAAATGTCATCCATGCTTTTATTGCTTCTCCTAGACCTAGACTGTGGCTGAGACACTGGTCACATCACCTTGAATGCAACATCTTTACACAGGAGTCCTGTTAGTTTCAGTTTACTGGTTGTTTTTGAGGCCTGGGCCTGGCACTAAGCTATGTATCACAGATCCTTTAACCCCATGTGATACAGATCACAGCCTGAGGGCCCAAAACACTGTTCAACAAGAGGTGTTCAGGCCTTTACATCAAGGCTGCTAGACTTTGGAACGACCTCTGGAATGAGCAACAAATAATGATGATTATTACTATTATTGTTATTATTATTATTATTATTATTATTATTATTATCATTATTATTATTATTATTATCAATATTATTATTATTATAAATAGTACGCCTATTAGTAGTAGTAGTAGTAGTAGTAGTAGTCTAGCAGAAGCAGCTGAAGTTGACTGTAGGCATTACATACAACACATGCCAGCTGATGGGGGTGAAGTGTAGTGTGTGTACATTAGTCACAGTATCACTTCCTGGATGTAATTTCCTCAGTCAGGTTTACTGCTCGGCAAACAGAGCCACAGGTAGACTGCTGCACTGTCTGAGTGACGTCATGGGGATGGGCAGGTCACGTGGTCACGCCTGTGGGAAACCTGTGTCTGTGGTCTAATGTTACTGAAATGGGAGGAAGACGGCGGCAGAGAAAGGAAGAAAATAAGGTAGGCGAACCACAAGCCATATTTATACGAAACAAGCCAGATAGGAATCCATGCATTTAGCAGGATATTGGCTCAGAATTATTTAGTTTGAGGGCTAAACTTTTTTGTGCCGAAAAGTCAGCTGTAACAGTCGCAACTTTACTCGCTGTTTGACTAAAGTTTACCTCTTTAGGCACCGTTGTTATCGTAAACCAGCGCTATCGCCTATTTTAGAAAGTTGCAGCCGTTAATACAGTCAGAAAAACACGAACATGTCTACCAGGTGACTTATCAAGCTAAAGTGTTTTGGTGCCTCCTGTCCAGCGGAACCCATGTTTGTTTGAAGTTAGGCCAGTCGGGCCTTCCTGAGCTGTGCCGCTGCATTCACATCGTTACTTTGCACTGAATCATGTAACGTTATATTCCGTCAATTTTTTATATCATAGGCCATGCTACACTTGCCTCCTGCCTTACAAAAGACCAGCTTGCAAACAGCTTTTCCTGATAACATGAGTAGGCGCAGTCTGCACGTAACCTGATGATATTACAGCCTACCTAAAGAATTGATGGTACATGGAAGTCAAGAACACTTAAGGTTACTTGGTGTCAAGCTCTTCATAGTTTGAACTTGTAGTGAAGCACAGAATCACAAGCCCTTGGACCACTGACTGCTGACGTTTTGTTTAGAAAGTCAGACTTGCTGTTGACTCTCTCCAGAGCTTGTGTGTCACGGTGAGTGATCAGAAACACAGTGCACACTGCAGCCAGCTAATGCATAAATGAGCCAACAGCAATTGTTTGTCTTCACAGGTGAATCCTCGGCACACTGTGTGTTCATACAAGGTTTGCATTCTGACCTGCAAGCCAATGTAAGTCGTGTTGAGTGACTGCGTGTGAAAGAGGTATTCAAGCACAGTATGTTTATTTTTTTTAAACAATTTACCTCTCAAGATCATATCCATTAAAACAAGTGGGCTCTTATGGGATGATTGATTATCACGAATGTATTTTTGTGCTGTCTGCAAAAACTAATATGTTGAGCATTCCTGGTTACAATACATAATAGATTATTACACACAAGAAGGGGGTTTGTCCTGCTCCTTGGTTGTGGCACAAAAATGTGTTCTTGACTGGGCTTGCATGGAGGGTGCTTGGATAACATCTTGACTTTCCAGGGCTCTGGCTGAGCGTATTTTCTCTGGTGACCTCTGGTACTGGGGTTAGCATTAAGGTGGTTCTGTATCCTTGCTTTGAAGTAAAACAATGCTGCATGAGTATGAGGCTGATCTCATCTGAACTGGTCCAATAGGATTTTATCTTATCTTGTGCCTTCTTCCTCTTTTATCTTTCCTTGTTCTCTGCCTGCTGATGACTGTCTTCTGCTAATGATGTATAATGATAATATAGTGCATCAAACCATTAATAAGTACATAATCTAGCAACTCACAGTGTATAATCCTGTTATTATGAGGAACTAGAAAAATTGGCTTGCATGTAAATGATAATATTTTGCGTGTGTGTGCTCTTAGGGACCATCACCATCCTCATGTCATATGGAGGAGGCTTTTACGGACGCACTGAGCGTGTCCGCCAGGCGCCGCACTACGACCAGGTTCCCCACGGGTCCTTACCCAGAGAAGACTCCTACGATCTGCAGCCCCTGAGAGAGCAGAAAGCAGGTGACCTCGCTCGGAGTGCCGATCCCCTACCTCCCCCTCCTCTGCCAGACCATCCCCCCGTGGGACCCGAGTTCGACCCCAGTGGCAGCGAGGACAACCCGGATCCGGAGTCCGACCCCGCCATTGACATCAAACCGGTGCACCGCTTCATCCCGGACTCCTGGAAGAACTTCTTCAGAAACAGCGGCCGGAGCAGCAGCAAGCCCTGGCCCATGCCTGCCTCCTCGTGTAACAACAACAATAGCACCAGTGAGGGGGTGCGTTGCTCTCCTCCCCAATCCCCCTCTGTTCCTGACTCCTACCGCGATCCCTATGGGGGGTCGGGGAGCAGCTACCACTCCCGCAAGGAGCTACTGGAATTGCGGGAGCCCCATGAGTCCATTTCAGGGCGCACGCACCACACGGGTTTGACCTACAGTGAGCGAGTGGAGGAGTACCACGAGCGCTACGCCTACATGAAGTCCTGGGCGGGGCTGCTGAGGATTCTGGGGTGCGTGGAGCTACTACTGGGAGCAGCAGTATTTGCCTGTGTCTGCGCTTATGTCCACAAGGACAACGAGTGGTTCAACATGTTTGGATACTCCTCTCCTGGAGGAGGGTATGGGGCGTATGGAGGGGGAATGTACGGCACAGGCGCGTCCTACTACACGGGTCCTAAGACTCCGTTTGTGCTGGTGGTGGCGGGGCTGGCCTGGATTGTGACTGTGATCCTATTAGTGCTGGGGATGACGATGTACTACCGCACTATCCTGCTGGACTCATCCTGGTGGCCTCTGACTGAGTTTACCATGAACCTTGCTCTGGCAGTGCTATACATGGCAGCAGGTAGGACATGTGCATCTTCCACCACGATGTGGGATGAGTTAACCTCAAGTCATGGTAAGTCAAACGACCAAATGCCTCTTGTATGACAGCATTTCTGCTTTTTACCAGGGATCGTCTATGTCCGAGACACAACCCGCGGCGGTCTCTGTTCCTACCCCGTGTTCAACAACGGCATTAATGGGGCGTTCTGCCGCACCGAGGCTGGCCAGACTGCCGCCATCATTTTCCTGTTTGTCACCATGGTCGTGTATCTGATAGGGGCCATGGTGTGTCTGAAGCTGTGGAGACATGAAGCTCGACGCCGATATCGGGAGAGGTACGGCCAGGAGGTAAGATCTCAGCTGTGTATGTTTACTGCACATGTTTATATGTTTGGGTCTGCCTTTGTCTGTATTTTGATCTCATAACACTGTATTCTGATTATATACTATATTAGAGTGTATTTTTTGTTTGTCCATTTGCACAGATGCAGTCTTCAGACATGCGAGGTGCACAATCGTTGGTAAGCATTCTGTAATGTAAGACTCTGTGCTTAAAGTGATGGTGATCTTTGGTAGTATGGGGTTGTGTAGCTTCCTGGACATGATAAAACCCGAAAATCGGTGATTCTCTGTTATCTGCTGCTCCGGGGCTCCAGTAGAGGCGATTGGAGAATTGTGTTTTTTTCTCTCTCCATTCACTGCCATCATATGGAATCTCTGATTTTTGGGGTTATATCATGGCCAGGAAGCTACACAACCCAATGTACTACCAAAGTTCAACATCACTTTAAAAGCAATACAGACATTTGTTGTTGAATATATTCAGTTTATAACATTCCAGGTGGAGCTTGGTGATAGCTGTCATTCTGTCTGTTTTATCAGCTAGCTCAATCACCACATTTCATCTGACTTGACTGGTTGTCATGTCTGTTGCTCTGCCTCTGCAGATGGCTCCAGGTCCTGTTCCCAAGGCTCCAGAGCCGGTCCAAGGCTCAACAGTGGTTCCTATCCAGGCTGCCCCAAAGGCAGGACCTCCAAAGGTTTTACAGGGAGCCATACCATCAGGACACATTCCAAAACCTGTGATCATGCCTGACTATATTGCGTGAGTGCTGCTCAGATCTACAGAATATCTTGACTAATGGTATCCTAAAAATGTAAATGGGTTAAGCCAGTGTTGGGTAGAAACAGAGAGTAAAGACAGTAGAAAACATTGAAATATCCCTTTTAGGGGGATTTACGGTATCTACAACACAGTAGTTACACTATGCTGTATTTCCTGAATCTCAACAGAAGCAAATGAATCACACACATGCAAATCCACCCCGATCGACCAAGCTGAGACTTGCAATGAGAATTGAATGTTTTCTTTTCATTTTTACGTATATTTTTTTAATCTTGAGAGACTAGTAAGTATAGCCCAGTACAGTGTCACATTGTTATATTACTACTTTGGTAAACAATTGAGCAACCATATCTAGCATTGCCTATTAATTAAATGCAGTACAACTTAACCTTATTTCTTAGTGCTGTAGTGCTGTAAAGGAATTGCACAATCTTAAGGAAGTGTAATTCTCTATCTCCATCCTGCAGTAAGTATCCAACCATCCGGTCTGATGATGAACGGGACCAGTACCGGGCTGTGTTCAATGACCAGTATGCTGAGTACAAAGAGCTGCACTCAGAGGTGCAGGCTACTCTCAAGAAGTTTGACGAGATGGACTCCATGATGCACAGCCTGCCGCAGAACCCTGCCAGCCAGATGGTGATTGGTTACTTCCATCTCTGACGCTTCCCAAAATAATGCACAATCACTTTATTTTCTCAGCTGGTATACGTATTGGCAACTGGCTGATTTCCTTTAGGTCTAAAATGTCCCCCACATTAATCCTTCTTTATACCTGTGTGGAATAAATCGAGTTACTTTGAGATCCATTTTAATCTTATTTTAATGTTTTTATGGTTTTGTTTCTGAAGCCATGTTTTATATGTTTTTTGTTGTTGTTGTTTTTAACCTTTTTGTACTCCTAAATGCCTGCTATCAACACCTACATGTGTAGCAGGCATATACATTTTGATATTTGAGTGTCTTTGCAACTGCAAAGATTTTTCGTATCTGATAGCGGTTTAAAATTGTTATTGGCTTTATCTACAAGGTGACAGATGAATGCCCACACACTCGTGCACACATTCATATTTTGCTTCTAACAAACAGCACTGCTCATATTTTGCAAGTGATTGTATTGGCAGAGCTGTACTGGAAAATATCTGGGTGGTCTAGGTCTAGAATATAGAGAGTCTAGGTCTAGAATATAGAGTAGTCAGTGACAATAAAACATTAGAAACAGTGAAAATAGTACAAAAAAAGCAAATCAAGGATTGTCTTATACACTTGTACAGGCGAACACACACACAGCTCTGCACCTCACACCTTGCCATGATATTGAAATGTGTCATGTTTTCATGATGGAATTAATTCACTCAATGTAACGAATGTTCAGCTATTTCTACTGTTTCCCCAAAATGTCACAGTTCCATGTTATTCTGCATTCATCACTGAAGTCCATTTTTAACCGTTACAGCCTGCGCGTCATTTCTGCACAGCAGTAAACGTAGGGCCCAACTGAACAGATTACATCAATAAGTCCCATGGTTTCATGTGAGGGTTAAGGAAATGGGACTGAGCCAAACTACGTCTCATGAATATTGCATCCAGTCTGCTTTGTTGTGTAGCTCTGCCTCATTTCCCCGTCCTGAAACGTCCTCTCTCTGTGTTTCCTGTTCCTGCTGGACTTCCCCTCCACCCTCAAATTCCTTCCCTGCCCCATACAGTACTTGATGGCATCAGTTTTCTGCAATTTGATATTTGTGAAAGGGATTTTTTGTGTTGTATTTTAGTCTTTAATGAAGTGACGTAACGTGAATACTCTCCTCTCTCTTTTCTAGGAGTACGATCGCATTAACAAAATCCTTCAGGAGTACCAGAGGAAGAAAAATGTGAGTCCATTGTCTTGTCAACTGTTGATTGTTTGGATATTGTGTATACAGCGGTGGCTTTCTCTTATCTGCTCACGTTAGTTTATACTATACAAGCATGGCTGGTTCTCTGCTGTGTGCTGTTTGAGTTTCTAGAGAGTAAGTAGAATAGTAGCTGTAGTTAGAGGCTGTGAATCTCTAGCTAAGACTCAATGCTCACTAGACAGAAAAGGGGATGTGTAGACAGAAAAGGGGATGTGTGTTTTTGTAGCTGAATGTATTAATTACCTCTTCAAACATATGCAGCAATGGATGCATTGTGCTTAGCAGTCAAAGTAAATGACATATGTTCAGCACACTGCAATACATTCAGAGTAGGGAAAAGGTAATGATCTTACAGACTTAAGTAGCTGCTCCAAAGCTCTGTTGAATTTGCATGATTAATGATCAGCAAGTGGCTGGTTTGGTTAGTTAGTCTGAGAGTAAAATCTGTATCACTCTTAATCTGTATCTCTGCTTCTGTACCCTCCTAGGATCCCACTTTTCTTGAGAAGAAGGAGCGCTGTGAGTACCTGAAGAACAAACTCTCGCACATCAAGCAGAAGATCCACGAATATGATAAAGTCATGGAGTGGAACGACGGCTACAGCTAAACTACTACGGCTTCTCTGCCTTGGGACACCACTGGAAACAAACACACAGAACTGTTCGTGACAGTTACCGGTGGTGGAAATGACATTCAAGTGGGCCAACTTGCAGACCACAGGAACACAGTGGGAATCAATGGACTGGAACCACAGCATACAGCTAATGGGACGTTGTATTGGCACTGATCTTTTCCAGTCTGCTTTGTCTTTCACATCTGTACCGCAGCTATCTATAAGCAACTGTCAGCAGGTTTGTATGTGTGCGTGTATTTATGCGTGCATGCATGCCCACAGTGCAACCAAAGGGGGAAATGGTTTACTTTTATACTTAAATTGGTCTGAATATGCAATGGACACAATATATGTATGATACTGTGACTGCAATTGTAGCTGAGGGTTGCTATTTCATTTCATAAATAACACTGAGACCCGATGTGAATGTTTAATGTAATCAGTGGGAGATATTGCCAGACTTAAGACGGGAGACGGAGAGAAGGATAGAAAAGAAATTGGTTTCCTAACCAAAATGAAATTGGTTGCAAATTTTTGTTAATTAACGTTTACCTCCTGCCTACTTCTACCTATATTCCTGTACTTCAGGTCTTCAGGTTTATTTCATTTGCCTGCAGAAGCTTCAAAGCTGATATGAACTGCTGTAAAGACTGTTTTGATTGTTTTTGATTGCACATGATGTTTTTGTGGATAACTGTTTGACAAATATCTGAATTGGTAAATATGCAAGTCCTACAGCTTTGATAATGGCATTACTGAATCATTTTGTCATCAGTTATGTGTGTTTTAATACTTTCTACTGCCTTTGTTCAACCATTTCATAGAGTAGATTAAACATTTTGTACTTTGTAGTGTTGGTAAATATCCTAAGTGCCTTACTTATGCCTAAATATCTGAATGTTATCTTCCTCATACCACTATGTTAACCACAGTACTTCTTACACTACATCTGAGATGAACTGACCACAGTGATGTGACTGTGGACCTCATCATTAATCACTCACTATATTATTACTCTATTACAAGTTCTGTGTATTTCTCACTTTTATGTTACCAAATATAATTGTAAATATGTTGCTGTAAATGTCAATGTTCTTTCATAAATTAATTAATGAACTGGTGCTTGCTGTCTTCAGAATACAGTTTTGCTTATGCACTTTCAGCTTGTGGTCTGTTCCTTTATTCTGTTTCTAGAACTGGGGAGGAAAATTATGATGAACCATACTAATCCTATTATACATTCTAGGGTACTGTACAAAAATCACAGCAAAACTATGCCTACAGAAAGTCTATAAGTTTAAACTATAAGATATATATATGTATATGTTAAGTAGTCTACAACAAGGTCTATGAAATTGTTATTGAGTACCACAGACACACTAAGACACTATAGGAAAATTATAATTATACCATAGTGATAGAATGAGAAAAAATACCATATGGATACAGTCACTATGACTCACTATTGATCACCGCAGACAAAATTATAGGACTATTAAAATGATACCATCTTAGACAAATGTCTGTACTATATGTACACTATATCATTAAGTATGATAAGGTCATTATAGAGTAGCCTACCAAACACTGACAAGTCACCATTGACGCAATTAGTTACCCAGCAGTGATTGCGATACCAATACGAACTACAGCAGAGGTGGAGGAGACAACTTACCGCAAATGTATATAATAATATAACTCTAAATTAAATGGTTACAACAGAATTTACTGTTGGCTAATATTTAATTATATTATTATATAAAAACGAAACTTAATATAGCCTATTATAGCCCACAAAAGAGCAACTCTCAGGTAGAAACAGGCATTTTACAGTTTCACCATTCATTCATGTTTGACATTATTATTTTTTCAGTGATTTAATTTCTTTATCCAGTCATGCCCATTGCGCTCTGAAACAAACACTATATTGAGGAAATGCGTGTTGCTTAGTCTATGGAATGCCCCAATGATGCACGAGTTTTCTTTCTGTGGTCTATGGGCAGCGCTGCATAAAACTGAAAATATATGCTGCAACTGTGGGAAAATCTGGCTGTCGGCATGCCATGTCATCAGAAAGCGCTGATAGAGGGAAGAGTCCCAGACAGATGCTCCCGCAAGTCCTGCATCCTTTGGAATCAGTTCCTCCTGTGAGCGCGCGGCCCTTCTGAAACATGAGGGCCTTCTCGCGCTGAGCAGATGGGAGGGAGGGGGCGGGTCGCAGCTGACGGTGAGCTGACCTGAACTGGGAGTGGCCTGGGTTGTTTTTATTATCTGCACACAGTTTCAGGTGAAATATTTCAGGCGGACCAGGAGCGGACGCACCTAGCGACAGGTGAGTGTCTCGACTGTAATTTGTGTCAATGCTGGAGGCTTCTAACATTTAGATCCATAACTTGCTACCTGTACGAGCCACAGGTGTGTTGTTGGATAACATTAACGTTACTGCTAAAATCATCTTGTCAACAGCAGCCTGTTAACTCTGGTCTGATTAATAGTCAGCCTTGCACCTGTTGTGCCAAGTCTCGCGTTGAAAAGGGTTATTTTAAAATCGCAAAACATCTTACTATGGTTGTAACATGATATCAAAAGTAATTTTCGATGTAAGGAACTCTTGTCTTAACCGTAGATATCTCCTTGTAGATCCTGTGTAACGCGTTACAGAACAGCAGTTCAACAGAGAAGTGAGGCACCCAGAGGATCCAGCAATGTCCTCCAGGCCCAACGGGAGCCCGCCTCCCTACGAGTCAGACAATGGATAGTGAGTCTCTTTCAGTAAATACAAATCTTCCCTTCGATCATCACTTAATCATATATTTCAGAATGCCCTATTAGTACCAGCCAATCACATTTCATATGGATATATGTCAGATTGGATTTTACAGTTTAAACTGTATGGCCTGTCACATGCGTGTTTTCCATCTGCTGCTCTGTTTGCAGCAATGGCCCAGCCCAGCCGGCCTATTCCTATTACCCAGATGACGAGTTCCAGCATTTCTACCGCTGGACCTCTCCTCCAGGCATCATCAAAATCATGGGCATCATTGTCATCGTGCTGTGTGTGGCCATATTCGCTTGCGTTGCCTCCACACTAGCTTGGGACACCCAGGGAGGCCTGTCTGGCTTTGGAGGGGGCTATGGAGGGGGCTACGGAGGAGGCTACGGAGGAGGCTATGGAGGGGGCTTCAGCGGCTCGTCTTTTGGCGGTGGCGCATATGGAGCCGGTAACAACTACGGCTATGGCGGACTCGGAGGGAACTACAACGACCCCCGGAAGGGCAAGGGCTTCATCATCGCCATGGCAGCCATCACCTTCATCGCCGCCCTGGCCATCTTCATTATCGTCGTGTCTCGGCAGGGCCTGTCCCAGTCCAGGAGGTTCTACCTGGCTGTGGTGATCGTGTGTGCCATCCTGGCGCTGCTGATGCTTATAGCAACCATAGTGTACTTGATGGCAGTGAACCCTATGGCCCAATCTGCTGGATCGGTGTATGGAAGCCAGATAGCCGGCCTGTGTGCCCAGTACCAGCAGCCACAGACTACAGGAGTGTTAGTCAACCAGTACCTCTACCACTACTGTGTTGTGGAGCCACAGGAGGTGAGAGCAGCTGTTTTCAGCTACATGCACAGGGGTGTGTGGGTCGCGTCTATGTGTGTGTTGTCCGACACTGTGCTCCATCTCTCATTTCAGGCGATCGCGGTGGTGTTTGGCTTCCTGGTCACTGCGGCTCTGATCATCATCCTGGTGTTTGCTTTGAAGACTCGCCAGAAAATCCAGAACTACGGCAAGAGCAACATTTTGTGGAGGAGAGTGAAGGTCATCGACGACACAGCCCCACCTCAGGATGTAGAGGCATGGGTGAGTTTGATCATCCAGTCTGTTAACACCTTCATCCCTTCTCTCTCCAGGGGTAAAATCAAATGAAGCTATCGCAGCTTAATAGAAAAAACAACCTGAATCACTGCTTCTCCAGCCAGCTGGGGTCCGGTGTGGAAGAGGTAAAGAGACTTTTACAACACAGGTCTGTGTCTGCCTGCTTGCCTGTATGGAGTGCAGTAGGCCTGGTGTGTGTGTCAGCTGAAGTGGTACAACCTGTTTGGTGACAGTCGCCTGTGTGTTAGAGGGGGAGGGGAAGTGCGGAGCAACAAGCTCTCTCTGTCTTGTGTGCTTGGTTTCTGGGTGTGGCGTGTACATGGGTGACAGTTTCAACCTTATGCTGTATAGCAGGCTGAACTCCAACAATATAAGAACTAGGTTTACTACTGTCACTTAAAATTCAGTGTCATGATGAATCATGAATCATGAAACTATTTTTAGAAACCTTTTGTAATGTCTTATGCATTGACTTGCCTAATCAGTGATAGACTCATCAGATCGGTATTGTTAATAGCTGATAGTCACCATGGGCTTCAGTGCAACCAATTCGTAGCAGTTGGGTTCACTCGAGAGGAAGAACGGGTCTGACTGGTATTCACAGCCATGAAGCCCACCAGCTTGCAGACACACCAGGATAGCAACATGACACTGAGAACTCGCGGCATTTCAGTGTAACTTGTGGGAACTAGTCTGAAAGTGCTGAGACCATGTCATTGTAATGACCTGCGGCACCTCATGCCTATCTAGTCTGTGTTTTGGGAATGTACAGAACGGGTGTAGTTTGATGTTGTCAGAGACCTAAAGAGGACGGCCTTCCTGCAAGTCTGAGCCTGTTTACCTTTACCTGAGCTGGTAAAGATCCAGCAAATGTTGTTTGTTTTGTTTGAGGAAGCCGCCCATCATATGGGCCGTTGAGGGGGAAATGGTAAGCGTCCACTGTCGTACTTGAATGATCATCTTGTGTAAAAAAAAAACTAAAAAAAAACGCACAGAAATTTGTTACCCAGAGATTTCATTACCACACATTCCTATATAATGATGACAAATATCTACCGGTTGACATATGACATACTTTGCTAATGTGTGCGTGTGTGTGTGTTTAATCTCCAAAGGTGAACAATGTGTCAGCTGCTCCAGAAGCGCTTCCAATGTCTGACTACCCTGTGAAGTTAGCGGGGTCCAGGAGCCACCTGGATGACAACAGTACAAACTATGACAAACCACCGTACAGCTACAGCCCAGAGTGAGTATACTGACGGGGGCTCTGCACTAAATTGCAGGTAACGGGGAATGTGTGTATCCCACATGGGGCACATGATGTACTATGCACCGTGTGCCAGTATGCTGCAGATGGCAGTACAGAGAGTGACGCTCAGCAGTAATTTGCCTGTGGAGCATTTTGATCTAGCCATGTTGTTTTTCCAGACTGCTGCGGAGGAATGGCTTGCTGGAACTTGTTTATATGCTGCAAAAAAACAACAGGGAACTGGATGTGTGGTGCTTTTTCTGCGAAGACGCACTGCACAGACACTGGTTGTATTTCAGTGGAATGGAGCTTCCTTATTAGGTTCACTTTCCACAATAACCTGAACAAAATGGTAACCGAAGTCATGTGGTCATTTGGTCTCTGCCAGTTTCAGCTATGACAAAATGAACAATTAATCACATTTTTCAGCAACATGAAGCCATGTCAAATACGTCTGAGGTGACAAGAAACAGGAAATATGTAGGAGGAAACAGGAAGTCACCTTTACTAAATTAATCTGATATGAGCTGGCTGTGTGATCATCATCACATCGGTATGGCCTGTATTTCTACTTCCTCGTTTGTCATAGGGAACGTGTGGGAATGTGGACTGTTGCATGTGAGCTCATACATAACTACTTCTTGCCACCTGTTAGTTTAAAAAACAGAGGTAAAAGAGGATCAAATACAGACTCAAACCAAATACGATTGCCATACAGAGTTTCTTGGAGTTTACAGACAGTCTTTTCCTATTATGTAATTGTGCTTGTCATGGATGTATAATAAATCTTGGCTTCCTTCCAGAGTGACTGGAAGACAAAGTAAAATCGGCTCATAACAATAAAAAACAGACCTAAGCTTAAGTAGCAGCAGTAGTCTCAGCTTTTCTGTTCTGTTTTGTGTAATTTTTATCACCATTATTAAGTTTTGCTGTACCACAAACAGCTGTATGCTGTAACAGCTGTACCCTCCTTTGTCTCAGCCCTCCAGTGGTGGAAGACCTGCCGGTGCGAAACGGCGTCCCCTACAGCAGTAACTCAGACATGGCCAGTTCAGCGGGGAAGCCCAAGAAGCGGCGCCCCCGCCGGCGGCGCCGCGCAGACGGACAGGACTACG
>OMOV01103743.1:0-14834 GCA_900312565.1 Beryx splendens | reverse complement strand
GCCGGGACCCCATTAAATGGTATTTAGGTGTTGGTCATAGATTCAAAAAAAAAAAATCTGGTGGGGGGGGGGGGGGTAAACAGTTGTTAACCACTAAAAATCAAAACTTAACCTACCATTGTAAACCTGCTCATGTTAACACTACCTCTCTGTACTACAGTCCAATATTAGTATAGGGTAAAAGCCAGAGGTTTGTACTATTCTAAAAAGTAATGAGAGGGTTACGTGAGCTTTTTCTGGCTAAATTCTCAATTCAATATTGATTTGGCTGTATGAAGTTCAGGTACACAGATTTTTGATGAGCTTGATTTATATAAACGAAGAATGCTTTTTGCAACTTCAGTACCCCGTGTAAATCAAAATATAGACTTGTTTGACCTCATCATTGTCAAACACTGGCAGCATAAATAAGCATTTTTTTGTCATCAAAATACATGCAAAATTAATGGTAAGTTGTCAGACATTTGGCCATTGTACTGAAAGCTCAGTAAATGATTTTGTGAGTAAAAAGGGTTTAGAGTCTAGTGAATCATGACAGAAACGAGAAAAAATGGTGGGGTGACACTCATGACCTTTACATATGTCAGATTGTGTCCTTCTAGAGATCTTGGACAGTTTTCTTCCAAAAACATGACACTCTTTTATTTGTTTGTTTTAGCAGCAGTTAGCTACGCCACAGAAACAACTCTGACCTTTGAAAACATAACAATTGACTTTACTCAAACAGATACAGAGGGAACAGGCATTCTGATAAGAAGGATAACATCATCATAGGCAACTCTGACTGCATCAACAGACAGCACCCCCCTCCTCACACACACACACACACACACACACACACACACACACACACACACACATGCAGTATTGCAGGGTCTCACACTACCCTGCCTGTGTAACAGTCTCTAAAGAATACTTCATACTGCAGTGACCCTCTGAAACACTGCAGCCTCCACATCTCAATGTCAGCAAGCTCAGCCAGGTATGAATAGAAAGGCTGCCACCAAGTGGGCAGAAATAGAAAAGGTGTGTTTTCCAACATAAGGCATGGCCATAACCAAAACAAGACAGCAACTAAATTCAGTCAAAAAAATATACATGCAGCCTGCCCACTCACACTGAGCTGGGGAAATATAAGATATGCCAACATGTAATTGTTTTTGAAAACGCAAAGCGGCTCATGATTGCATGCTGGATTACTGTAAATGTTAACTTTAAGACTGTTCACTGCTTACGTATGGTAGTAGTGCTCCAGGCTCTGGGAGCAAAGCCACTCCTGGAAGGCAAAGTCTCGGAGCAGCTGGATGTGGGCCTCTGCGATTTCCCTCCAGCGCTGCTGTTCCTTCACCACCTCTTCCAGACGACTGAGAACACTCAGACTCAGTTCCTCCAGCGTCTGTACATCTGGAGGAAACGCATGAACAACACATGCAGAATCCCACGCACGCACACACACACACCAACACATCAGCATCAGTAATGCCATAAAACAGGCTTATATACTCATTATAATAGGCTGACTCCATGCATGCCAAACTTCTACTGCATAAGATTGAATGTTCAGCGCTTTCAAATCAATTCTGGGGAACATTCAATACAAATGATATCAACAGCTTCAAGGGCCACAACAACAAAAAATACCTCTCTGATAAACAAAGCAAAAATCAAGTTAACAATGACAAAGTTAGGCTTTTATCCCTCCATGTCTGATTGGTATTTTTGCTAAAACTCTGGGAGATGCTGGACAATTACAGCATATCCTAATGTTAGAAAGAAGGATGGGAGGTGTCAGGTTCAATCCATGCAATAGCCATGTGTCCATCCATGTGTCATATAGAAGTGTCCTTAAGAACTAAAATGTAATAGTCATGTAAATCTCAAATGAAGACAAATCTGACCCACTGACCTTCAAATAAGTGCCTGTATTCGGAGAGGCTATGCCCTTGGAGCCATTCCTCGATCTGACTTTCTTTGCCTTTCTTCCAGCGCACTTCCCAGAAGAAGATCCACGATACTGAGCAGAAGAGAAAGGTCAACAAGAAGCGGCGGTCCATCAGACCATCTTCAGCCTTCACTCAGACCCCTCCGTCCTCACAGGGAAACTCTGCCATTCACCAAGGGCCAGGCACGTCTCCTAGAACCCCACAAGGGAAGACAAAACTGCCCGTGCTCTATAGAAGAAGAACAGCTAGACCAAAATACAGAAGACACAGTTTAGCTTCTCTATAAATGTAATAAAAATAATCAGTGAGGAAATTCAAAGATGTGACAAAGTGACTGGAATTAACACTGTTCTAGGAACAGCTCAAAATGTTAACTGCTATGCCAAGAAAGCATGAATATTTAAGTGTCACCTTGGAGAAGTGTTGGCTGATGGGAGCATAACATTACATGTACTCCACAACACTAAAATATGCATGAACAACTTCTTGGCGAAAGGGTCCTAAAAAGTCTCACCAGCCGCTGTTTAAGGAGGGTGAACTATCAAAGTCAGAGGTAACGTTATCACTCTACATTAGAGCCTAAGTTACATTACACAATAAATGACAACAAAAAACAACGGTCCAGATGATGGTGGTACTGACAATGGTGAACTGCCTATACTAGCTAGCTCAGCTTAATAAACGTTTCCAAACATCACCTGCTGTCACACACATACACAACCAGATAACTAACATAACCCAACAGTCCGCTTTCGTAAATTCACTGGGTAGCTGCTAGTTGACTGACTTTTCAAAAGGCAGAGAACACCGAGAGCACAAGAAGACAAACAAGCTAGTTGTATCCACGTCGATTCGCACTGGTGTGTTGCTATCCGTAGTGCTAGGTGCAGCTGGAAGCTAATGGTAACATCACATCGGCAAAATGCTATACTAGCGTTAGCGCTAGCATGATGCTAAAAGCTAACCAACTAGCTATCAATGTCAGCGTAATTTAAGAACACTCGTGCACGAGACGTAGCCGTTATCAAGAGGCAAATCACAAAACCTTAATCAGATACACTTACTAATATCACACATACATAGAACAACACCATATAAATGTTAAATAAATACATTTATCAATGCTATGGAAAAAAAACTGCATCTACCTTCGCCTGCTAGCCATTAGCTTAGCAACCGGAAAATACGCAGAAATGGTGTCGATTTTTGATGACATCACGTAGTGGCACCGAGTTGCACGAGGGATCGGAACGAAGATATACTCAGCTGATGATATCTGTGGTTGTTGAAGTTTTAACATGGTAAGTAATTTCTAACTGCATACCATATATATTGCAGTTGTTGTGATATTTGATAACTTTGTTACTGTGTATATCACTAACGCGGAAGTGAAGGTTTTGCTCCGTTGCCAAACTAGCCCCGAGCTAACTCAACCTAGCTAACGTTGAGCTAGCTAGCTAACGTTAAGGGGACTTTTTAACATAACACACTTTAACATACCTTACCCTCTCCCTACACACACACACACACACACACACGCACAAAATTCTGGAGCTGCTAGAAAATGATACACTGTAGGTTATGACTTCAGCAATGTAATTATTAATAATAATGCAGTTATGACATATGTAATGTATGTGTTCAATCTAGGGGAAGCAGAAGACAAAGAAGTTTGCTGTGATGAAGAGAATGATCAGTCTAAAAGATCAGAGATTGTGAGTTCCAGTTTGTTGTAATAATTGTTTGGGGTTTTTTTTAAACCAGTTTTATCCCTTTAACCAGCTCATTCATTAACGTTAGCTCTGTCACGCCTCAGTTAACCCAGTTAAATGATACTCTGATAGTAACGTAACAGAATAAAAAATATCCCCTTATATGGGGATCAAGACAAGTGTGCAAGCATTTTGTTCCCAAAGCCCTATAAGCTCCTTGTTTGTTTTGTAGAAAAGAGAAAGACCGTGCTAAAGGGAAACAAAAAAAGAAGAGAGATCCCTCACAACTCAAGGTGACAGAAGTGTAAGTTGGCCATAAAAGAGCTTGAATTGTGTCATGAATAGTGGTCACTGGCTCATTGACTGATGTTTTTCTTTTTCATTCCTGGTACAGGACAAAGCACCCTTCGTGTCTGTTCTTCCAGTACAACACTCAGCTTGGCCCACCATACCACATTCTAGTTGATACCAATTTCATCAACTTCTCCATCAAAGCCAAATTGGACATTGTTCAGTCTATGATGGATTGCCTGTATGCCAAATGTGAGTACTTATAAATATTGCCCAGTGATGAATAATATGAGGACTATAAACTTTTTGAAATTGTTTCACAATTTGTCTGCAATCTTTTCCCATCCAGGCATCCCATATATCACAGACTGTGTTATGGCTGAGATTGAAAAACTTGGAATGAAGTACAGAGTTGCGCTCAGGTAAAAGCTGCTGGAATTAACATTATTTGTGCACTGCGGACATGTGCCTTTGTTTTTTAGAATTGTTTAAGTTGATGGAACAACACAATTTATGTTGTTTTTTTTTTTTTGCAGGATAGCCAAAGATCCTCGGTTTGAGCGCCTGCCATGCACACACAAAGGAACATATGCTGATGACTGTTTAGTCCAAAGGGTAACACAGGTAATATATACTTTAATGTCTGGATGTAGATATGGAAGGAAAAAAAACAGTAAAACTTGACAGTCTACATGGGAATGTAACAAAACTATCCAAACTGGGTTTAGAAAATCGGGATAATGAACAAAATCTGTTGCAGAAATATATTCTTTTACATGTAATTAAAGGATTTTTATTTTATTTTTTGCCCAGAGCATTCTGGGATGTGTGTGAACCTTTCATGTTTTGAATCCCTTGTCTGCTACTTCAATATAATTCAATTTAGCAGTCATCCAAACTACTTTTGTTGCAGCTAGAAGTCGCATGCATACAGAAATGTATCCCGCAATATGCACAAGACTCATATAATATGCAGAGAATGCAAGTCCAAGGTGTTGTTTAGATTAGTGTGTAGGTGTAGGAATGTGAAACAGTAGTTGAGGATGGTGTGGATTGTGTTGTTTTTGGCACAGATATGAATAACATTTAAAAACAAATCTTGTACAGCACAAGTGTTATATCCTGGCCACCGTGGACAGAGACCTAAAGAGAAGGGTGAGGAAGATTCCAGGAGTGCCCATCATGTACATCTCCAACCACAGGTAAAGATGCACACTTTCAACATGTTCTGTACCGAAGTACTTGAGAAACGTTATGCAGGAAATTCTATTCTGTAGTCAGTACTCTGCTTATTAAAAATACAGTTATTGACATCGGTAGTATTGTTGTTGTTTTTTTTAATACAGGTACAATATTGAACGGATGCCTGATGACTATGGTGCTCCACGATTCTAAAGTGTCTTCAGCTGAACCGGACCTGTAAATAGACTTTTGCTTCCTGTCATTTTCCTTTATGTACATACACATTTTGGGAGGTTTTGAAGTTTTATTTGGAGAGGATTTTGGATGGAATTGAACTGCAAATTACCGCAGGTTTTGTTTTCCTAAATTAAAACAAAAAACTTTTTGTATTTGCCGACACGTTCCAGCTTTGAACTGAATAAATGAATTACTGCAGTGGATGTTGTCTTGATGTTTTTCCAACGGACATGCACACCAAATGTGTATAGGCCTAGGCTTGTTTGCTGTGCATGCAAAGATGCAACAATATGCTGCAAAAATAATTTGACAATTGTGGGTTAGCTGTCAAATAAGCTTCTAATTAGCTCATGTTTATGTCATTGGTGTAATTGAGGTGGAGACAACATTTTGTATGTTTTATTTAGCTTAGTACAACAATATAACATTCAACTCGCATAATAGGATGTTTTATGTTATTTGTTAATGTAATCATGAAGTCGAATTGATCTTCACATGCAGAACAACTGAGAAATAGGTTTGGTATGATTCTGGACTTCAATATGAAATTTACCCAAAAGGCATAAATCCTTGACTGCTGAAAGCTCATTAATAGCCTAACATATGAAAATGCAGAATTTTGTCTCCACCCCAAAAGCGGCTGTGTGAGACCTTGAGAAATATTGCAGAAGTGAAAGAGATTCAGTTTCAACTGATCAGTCCCTATATATAGGATTGTGATACCATAGCAGATAAAATAGACTAAACTACACTCACTATCATGTACCACAGACGCACTATGAATCACAATAGGAACATTTTAGTGATTTTGCGGTAAGCAAGACCACAAAAAGAACACTGGTTTGGATTTATGCTCAAAACAAAGGGGGGGGGGAAGCTTGTTAGAAGGGTAATAACTTACACAGTATTTCCATGTGAACTTCTTTTGCCTTAGGATAGGGACCAAAATGTAATTGGGTTAGTCCAGATGTTTCCAAAAGCTGTCGTTGGAAAATACATTTTCCATAAACTTCTAGGCCTACTACTATGAGAATCTCAGTTTTATAGGATTTTGGCCCGAGGAACCCCTCCTGACAAGATGTTATGAGTTATTATTGCACAACTGCCTATACTACTATAATAAAATCAGTCATCCTTAGACAGTCTCTCACTGTGATGAAAATAATGAAATTAAACTATTCCTCATGTTGCTGGTGGACTCTCAAGGACCCCTGGAGGTCCCCGGACGCCTTCAAGTGCTGCTGGAAATGCTGTAAGTAGGAGTTGAGCGCACATGAACGAGACTATAAAGTGGTAGATACAGCTGGGGAAGACGAGATGTGACGTTTAGTGTGGGAGAGCATGTAAGAATGTAAAAGACTGATAGCAACAAGGCTGTAAATTAGTAACTATATATGTTATTGTTTGGCATCCCACGTAGATAAATAGTGTTGGTGGATGTTTCTATTTGTCACTCAGTTGTCATGCATTTATGCTTCTAATAAAGGCGTCTAAGGAATCAGTTACATGCCTGACATGAATTTTCTCCTCTTCATGCTGCCATCGTAACACAGTCAAGCCTCTGTGTCGCTTGACTCCTAAATTTAAACATTAAAAACGGATGTTATTTCCAATCAAAGGCACTCCAACGCATGACAAGTCTGTGTCGGAAGAAGGGGCTTACGAGGGGCACTTGAAGGCAGCATTAGTCACGGCTGAGGTCATCCGCTAGCGGGGCGCATGCGCAGTAGGTGGAGGTCTGGGAGTGTCTGAGCGGCTCCTTAGACATGAAACCGACCCGCAGTCACCGAAGCCAAGAGCATCTGCATGAACAATGAGCTGTCCGACTGACAGATTCTGATTCGGACAAATGGAGCTGAACTGAGTGAGTTCACCGTCTGAGGAGAGTCGGGGAAATGGGATTGTATCGCGACATCACTGATTTACTGGATATCTACAGTGTGAATGACCTCTGGGATAACGGTACTGGGAATTAGTGATCTCTAATACTTTGTCATTTGCAGGGTCAATCCTCTTATAGAGTCAGATAGCCTAACGTTATATCCGGGGCTAGTTGTGTTTAGATATTGCACTTACACATCCACAGTATCTGCATTAGAATAGGCTGCACATCTCAAGGCTTAGTTGAAATCACCTTATTGTCTTAGTTTATTTTTTTACTTGAATAATATTGCTATATAGCCTGTAATACAGTTCAAATTTTAGTGTTCTTCCGAAGTGCCACACAAGACCTGCACAATTACCTTATATTCTTACTGCTATTTTTGTAGCTCAGACCAATTTAGTGAAATCATTAGAGAGCATTTTCAGCTGAGATCCACTGTTGCTTCAACTACCAAGAGAAGTGGATTTTAATCACAGTGGCAGCTTCTCCTTAAACACTGTCACTGCATTTGACTTTCAAGTCTTTGCAAAGCCACTGGCGGCATATGCTGTCGAATGTCATGAGTTGGTCATCTGCTGTGGGAGCCTGCTTAAACCCGCAAGCAGATTAGCAGTGAAGGGCCAAGGCGTCTGTCAGGACATTTGTGTGCCAGGACTCTGTTGGCTGCCTTGTGGAGGAGGGATGCTGAGTGCCACCGCCGGCTCAGTGGAGGAGAGGGACGAGGAGCAGGAGGATGAGGGCGAGGAAGAGCTGAGGGATGGAGGGGTGCCCTTCTTCGTGAACAGGGGAGGCCTGCCGGTGGATGAGGAGACTTGGGAGAGGATGTGGCGCCATGTGGCCCGAATTCACCCCAACGGTGAAGCTCTGGGGAAGGAGATCCGGGGCGCCACTGACCTGCCCAAGGTGAGGCGATGCCCTTTCAATGAGATGCACCAAACACCATGTATCAGTATGTCATGTGTGCACAGTATCAGGCAGCAGAGCTCCTGTAAACCTGTTACATTTATGGCTTTATATAAATTGTTACACAATTGATTGATTATCCCTGGCAAGAGTGGTTGGCTCAGTACCTTCACTTCGCACTATCCATGTGAAACTTACACATACTGGAGAAGCAATTCACACCCTTGTGTTATGGGTGAAAGTTGTTACACACCGTGCTATTGTGCTATCCCCATGACTGTCAGCAGTACAGGAGGCCGCATGCGTCTCATCATATCTACCTAAATGCATTTGTCTACCCCGCTGACTGCATCAGTAGAGCATGATGGATGGTCAGTCCTCAGCCTCGTCCTCCTACTGCAATGAAGCGATATGAGCCGATCCGCAGCTTTGTCAAATCACACATCGGCATGCTGCAGGACCCTGTTGTGTCAGACGCAGGAGAAAACAGTGCTTATGTTCTCCTCACAAGGAATGCTATCCTAGGTTCAATTAATGCGATTCTCGTGAGACCGGCTGCAGAACAATTAAGATACTCTTGCCGTCAGTTGTACTGAATGGAGAGGAGCCTGGAGGTCGAACAAGAGGACATTCTCCAGCTGCAGTGAATATAGGGATTGTATGACGCTAATGAAGCTGCTTGTGTCCTCTGTCCCACAGATTCCAGTACCGAGTGTGCCTACATACCAACCTACCACCGCTATCCCACAGCGCCTGGAAGCCATACAGAAATACATCAGGGATTTGCAGTATCCTTTGACTAACATGGTACAACCGGCTTGATAGGGGATGATGCCAATGGCTAGCTGACCATTAAATGTACTTGAGGGAGTCTATTTAGACGTCTGGGAAGGTAAATCCTTACTAATAGTCTGAAAGATTGTTCTTAAACGCTGTATGATTTGTTCGCCGTTCACTGTAACATGTGCTACTGCCTCAAGCACCATGGATAATTCATAACTGATCTCACACATGTTTGAAACATATCGCAGTACGAGAGAAATAGCCGGTATAATACTTTCAGACTGCGTTTTACTCACCTGATCCAGTGTTTTGGCACAGACTGATAAATATGGGCCAAACATCAGAAAGTAGGCCAGTCTAGATGCTATATTCTATATAAAGCATAAACATTACTTCCAGTCAGGGCAGGAACTCATCCATAATTAACCAACAACCTATGAATATCACAAAGCACTCTAAGTAGTTGTCTCCTCTCCTCACTGCATGCAGCAGAGCGTTCTGCCAAAGCTGCAGAACAGTCCCACATCGCTCCACCTTCTCTGTGTCACGTGGTGAACTTAACAGCATCCTGCAGGTACAATCACACCGGAACACAGTTTTTTGAGATTAAGAAGAGCCGGCCTCTTACTGCGTAAGCAACCTTTTCTTTTTGATCCCTGACCGGCTGTCAGTCTTTGCTCTTGGTTCGCTCTTTGATGTGTCTCGGTGGATGGTCTTGTCTGAAACAGTAAAAGTCACTTAAATGTCACAGAATAAGATTGGGAGACTTGGAGGGCTGTGTGGCACTAGACACAGGACATCAATAAGGGTGTCCGTTGATTTCCTCCGGTCCAGCCTGTGCTGCTGATGCCTGAAGGGAACTGTACATGTATCAGCTATATTTCTGGTGCACCCGAGGGCTTTGTGAGTAAGAACTAATGTCGAGGCTTAACAGGATCTGTCTTGCCAGCAAATGCCTGGAACGCACTTTTACTGACCTCACTTTATTAGATTTAGTAGCAGAGATTTCATTTCGATGGCTCATGGAAAATCTTAGTTTCGCTCATCTGCATTAAATCAGTGACAGTGTGTGCGTGTCATTTCTGTTGCACTCTGTAATTTATTAATGTCTTCTCACAAAGATATTAAAAGTTGTACTCTCATTCAAATGTTCTGCGCAGGTTGATGGACATTGCTAAGGAGATGACCCGGGAGGCTCTGCCAATCAAATGTCTGGAGGCCGTGATCCTGGGGATGTATCTTTTTATTTACATGCTGTGATGGTTTGAATTGGGAATGTGATGTGTTTCGTGTCGTCATCATCACCCGTCATTTCATTGCAATGATTGTAAACACTCTGACAGCTTTATTTACAATGCTTTACTTTGGAAGAGACGTGTGTATCCCACAGAAGTGGTTGGCTAATGGGAGGATAGTGTGCTTTTTGGCAGAGTTATTGGAAACTGTCTTTCCAAATTTTTCTCAGGACATTGCCTAATCTAGCAGAACAAGCTAGCCTAGGATGCTCCAAGTGGTGTGGCAACATCGGCATGACAGGGGCAGCCAAGCCTTCATTGATTAGATTGGACTTACTTGCCAAGAACACAGTCTTGCAACCATTCTCAGTTGTATCACTGTGGCATTAGGGTGCACTGGATCTGTTTTTGTTTTTGTTTATGACCTTCTGGGTAGTGTTGCATTTTTGATTATACGACCAGAGTAGGATGACATCCAGACTTAAGAGCGAAGGATCGAATGTCCGTTTCCTTGACCCAGCATGCGGCAGTTACCTCACCAACAACATGCCAGGTGTGGAGCGCTTCCCCCTCAGCTTTAAGACTCAGTTCTCAGGGAACCACTTCCACCACATCGTGCTGGGAGTTCACAGTGGGGGGCGCTTCGGCGCGCTGGGCATCAGCCGCAGGGAGGACCTCATGTTCAAACCCCTGGAGTTCCGAACGCTGATGGACCTGGTGCAGGAATTTGACGGGGCGTACCGGGGCTACTGGCACACCCTGCGCAAGGTCAAGATCGGCCAGTATGTGTCCCACGACCCTCACAGCGTGGAGCAGATAGAATGGAAACACTCCATACTGGATGTCGATAAACTGTCCAAGGAGGAACTTCGGAGGGAGCTGGAGAGACACACTCGAGACATGAGGCTGAAGGTACAGTATGCAGCTGGGACAAAGAGTGCAGGCAGTCAGGAGGGATGTCAGGGAGTTTCATAACCACGCTGTATGGATACTTTCCAGTCACTGAAGTAGCATTCCTGTCCTGGTATTCAAGGCAACAGTATGCAACTTTTCTGAAATCTTAACAGTGTCAAATTAAATTGAATTAAATTAAAAATGTTTTTAGAAATAATGGGGGGGAAATGTGGTAAGTATGATTGTCCTCAGCAGATGGAATGTCCTTCTTAATAACTAGATTTGTACTTTACTTCTGCTGTTCCTTCATGCACGGTGACACGGAGGTGACCCGCTGTTGGAGGAGCGGTTGTTCTCAAATGATGATCTCTCATCACCTCTCATTCCTAACAGTAATGAAAGCAGCCTTGATGCTGCGCTCTGTATAATAAAACTAATGTGATGGCTTAGCTCTGCTCTGCTGTGCTTCATGCATGGCTGGCTCTCTCCATCAATGGCTGATCTTTTACACAGAGTGCTCTCCGCTGTTGGCCCGACGCACAATCACATTAAAGACGTGGACAGATTCCACCATTAACACTCTGCCTCCTCCTGTACAGCGAGGCCGTGAGCAGTTAAACTCACCACTGTAATGCTTTTAAGTAATTGAAGATGTGATTACTTTTTTTTGTGTGTTTATCCATCCCCCTCCTGACAAAATGCCCTTGGGTGTTCAGTTTGCCACAACTGTTTAGCCAAAGAGATTCCACTTAAAAGTAATGTGAACTGTTTTTCTTATAGATTGGAAAGCCTGCACCTCCCTCTCCCACCAAAGACAGGAGAAACAGCATGGGCTCGCCCCTCAGAGGCCCAGGCAGCCCCATACGCAGGATCAGCCGCATTGAGAAACGGTATGATTTATTATTTATTTATCCTCTGTGAAATCTTTGAGCTCACTGGAAAATCCCATGATGTGAGGCAAAGGGGAAGTGGTTAAACAGTCAGAATTTCCTTCATGCGGGAGTTATTCTGTATGTCTCATGTTTGTGTGTTTGTTGGTTACAGTCCCTCTGCAGAGAAGAAGGTTTTGGAACAGAAACCGTCCGGAGACCTGAACGGATATCAGATTCGAGTCTGAGGAGGTTTTTCAGTTTGCCTGTGAAGTTACGAGACTTGTTAACAAGGGTACCAGACACTTTTGTCATGTGCCCATTGAGTTATTGTATGTTTCAGGCCTAATCCATTGTACAGATTGACCTGTTCGGAGGCTCTGTTGTTGAATAGGTCACCAGCAACTTTTTCCACCCAAGACAAATGGATGACTCAGCCGCTCTGTTTCTATATTGTTACAAAGCTTTTCTGCAGCGGAGTGTGGAAAGTGATTGGTGCTCACAATATTTCCAAATTCTGAAACTGGTCAAAAACCTGCTAATTTGTAAAGATTTTTAAATAATAACAATGCAGAGTTTTGCTAACGATATACAATGTGAAGTACGACTCTTCTCCAAAGCTGAGCAAGACAACCACTTAATGTAAATGTGCTACTGGACATATCATAGGTCTCCATGGTGTCATGATGTTCTCCAAAAGAACGCTGTTGAGGCTTGTGTGCAATTTGTATTGTCATGTTGTACTGTAAGTGCGCAAATACCTGTACATGTAATGTCATTTTAAACCTTAGGCTCTGCTGGGCAGCAACTGCTTTTGTAGTGACTAGTTTGCAAACCACTACCCTTGTGCCTTGTATGAAGACTCAAAGAGAAGAAGAAGAAAAAAGACTAGCTGCAGAAATAGCTGGAGTTTTATTTCCAATTAATTATTCTCATTGCCTGACTAAATATACAGCAGTGCAATCTCTGCTCTCACAAATAGCCAGTGAAATAAACAGTAGGCCTATGTATGACACATTTTTGTTATCTACTACACAGCGGTTAGCATGTTTAGCATGCTATTTACTGTATTTAGATGATGGTTGAATATGGGGTAATATACATAAGTATATTTTATGAGCATGAAAGTGCATCTGATGAGAGACTTTATGAGAAACAGGACACCGAGGTACTTTCACTTGAACTGAGACGGTTGTCAAGGTGATTAATGGCGATGCAGCTGTCTGACCTCCTCTGCATTTTCTGTACAAGTCCCTCTGCCTTGTAGGGAGATACTGACAAGCCCGTTTTTATATATTAACTGCTTTATATATGACATTGTTTCTTACTTTTATTTGTAGCAACTTTATCCAGTTATTCACTAGCCTTAAGTGGTATCCTAGCAACTGATTTCCATTTTAGCCAAGATGTCAAGAAATTTGTTTACAGCACTTTTGTATTTTTAAATTGGAGATTCTGTCATTTTATACCTCCTTCAGTGTTGATGATCACCAGTAGACCACTTAATGTTTACCATGCACTGTTCTCAATATGTTGCCAGTCAACAGTTTTGTGTGTAGATGTCCGTTTTCATTTCAGTGTTCTAAAACACAATTTTTTGTACCAAAAGTTTGTTGATCTCCAGTATCACAATAAAGACTCACTATGGATGTGGCAATAAGATGTTCTTTTCTTCTCCTGTGATCAAATATGATGGTAAAGATATGTTAATGAGTTCATGGTTATGGGTTTGATTACCTTGAGTATATTTGAGTAGCCTACTTCCTCTTAAGAGATCCACGAAACAAAATGGATACAATGGTAATGTGAGATCAATAGATACAGTGTAGTCAAATGATGCTGTGAGGTCAGCCGGGGCACAGGGCCCGTCCTCCCGCCAACCAAGAGCTCAAACTGAACCCAGGGTGCTGTCAGCTGAGGGGCCGCCTCTGGCACCGAGACAGACCACGAAGAGAGCGGACCAAGGAGATCTCCAAACACTAACCCTGCTAAGTGTATACAAAGAAAACTCGACGCTAGCAACACTATAAAAGGTATTAAGGCTCTGTGTGCTGCTGGGACTCGCCGTAAAAACAGTGAACAAAAACATCCCGTCAAACCAAGTGGCACGGTTCCATCTAGTTTGGCATAAATCACACTGATTCCTCATTTTTAGAACAATATGTAAGGGGGAAATGTAACGTAAAATACATGTAAAGCTTTATGCCATTTGAAGTCAATGTTGAAAATGAATGCCGCTGACACGTGTGTGCCTGTATTATTCCATTCATCATATATAATAGTTCTTTGGGGGTTTGCCAGGTTTGCTGCAGTGTTATAGATCATACTAGTCAGTTGTGCTATGCTGGGTGTGTCTGTGCTGATGACCGGGGATCCTCTACACACAATGAATTCGAGTGGATCCCTCATTGGATGGTATCTCACAGCACAGCAATCTGCTGCTGAGGCTTCACTATGGATAAGTCTGCCAACATGACATCCTTCATATTCTCAGTGAAGGCTGGGCTGCAGTGGCTGCTGCGGTCCATGAGAACCAGTCAGCAATAAACAGGGAGAAGCATTAGTTTGATGATGCAGCTCTGGAACTGCTGCTTCACGTACACGAGTCTTGGCTAGTACTATAAAATAACTTTAGTATGTATTACTGTAAAGAAATGAGTTGAGAGTGTGCTGTGATTCAAGTTAAGGGTCGTAAAATGAGGGCTGGTTTGTGTTGGGGCAGTCTGTATTGTCTAGAAGGTGGAAGCTGGAAGAAGCCATGAGAAAGATAAACAATTCCTCGTCTCCCACTCTGCTGGATTCCACATGTATCAGAAACACACCAGAAACAGAAGGCATAGTGGCCTATTTTAAAAAAAAACAACCTACTGACCCATTTCCTTTTCCCGTGTGGGTTTGAT
>OMOV01103741.1:0-12614 GCA_900312565.1 Beryx splendens | reverse complement strand
AAAGTAGAAGTGATTGGAGGGATACAGGGGGAGAAAGGAGAGCAGGTTGTGGTGGGAATCGATCGGAGTTTGCTCGTGTGGTTACCCTGCAGTGGAGGAAGCATCAAAATTCAATTTCAATCTACCTCTTTGCTTGAGTTATACATGATAGAAGCAGCGGGGCAGAAAGCAGGATGCCTTTAATTATTTGCATTTTAATTAAGTATATATATTAACTGCATTTAACGATGTTGCATAAAATTACACTTGCTATATCTCTGTGGCACAGCATGTAAAGTGCATGCTGCTGCGGCTGCATGAAGGGAGACTGTTAGCCAAACTGATATAGGGAGTAATCTCTCTCTTCAGAGTGAGAAGTTGCTGTACTTTGGCCCTTGGGTCTGTGATTGTCTGTTTTGATTTTCTGTTGGTGCCTAACAAAGATAGGTTGGATGTGTACAGGTTACCTCCAGAGCGGCTACAATAATACAGAACCTCACCAGCAAGTGAATCAGCATGAGGGCTAATAGTCTCGTGTGGCTCATCAGAAAATGGAGCGGAGTGCGGAGCGGACCGAGCAGGACCAAGAGGAACTACTGATGGAACTTGAGCAGCACACCCAACGCCGGATTAATCCAGATTTATTTTTGGTTCTCGGTCTTCCAGTCAATCACTGTTGTTCCTTCCAGGGAGGAGAATGGATTTTGTCTGCACCTGGCATCCGCAGACCCGCTCTAAATTGCCTTGCAGACAATTTCTGTATAATTGTTGGCTGTTAATATTTGTGAGCATCCACTGCCAGCCCTAATTACGGTCGTATCTCTGTGAGTGCGCATGGGAGGTTTATGCAGTCTAATCTTACAGGCCCTCCCAGTTTAGAATGTGGTTATTTTGGAAATTTTTGTCGACATTCAGACTCACTGAATCGCGCATTAATCCCAGTGGTGTGCTTGTATCCTGGAGTTCAATAGAGCCCCTCTAAATTTTGACAAAGCAGCTTACTGTAATTCCATGAAGTTGACAGTTGCTGGCTATTGCATCATCATCCAGGGCTGTCGGCATTTCAATCCTTCTAGAGCGGCCGAGCCAAACATAGAGTTTTGTGTGTGTGTGTGTGTGTGTGTGTGGGGGGGGGCGGAGTCTCTAGGGTTCTTGAAATAGCTTGGAAAATGGATTTGATAGTTTCCAGTTCTTGAAAAGTTTGGGAATGTCACAACAAAGTGTACAAAAGTACTTCCAACAAGGAACAAAAGTTTGCCTCACGCTCAGATAGCGGTGCTCTATATCGGCTTGTGAAGAGTAATCATCAGCTATAGAGTGATAGATGTGCCAGTTCCAACTAGTCTAATTGCCAGGTCAGTATTTCCAGTCAGGAAATTATTGTCTAGAAAACATGGAATTTTGAAATGGAAAACCTGTAGGAAGGCAGAGACTGGAGATTCATCAGGAATGGAAATAACACTCTCTTCCCTTATCTCAACTGTGGGGATAAGTGTTTTTTTTTAATCTCCTATAGTGTTCAGTGCCTTGTGCTGATGGGTGTAACATTATCTCTGTATGGCGGAGACATATGTAACATTGAATGTATGTGATTTTACTTAATCCACATTGGGCTTTTGATCAATATGTATCACCTGTAGTGATACAACGAGCGTTCTTCCGGTGCCCTTTGGATTTTGAAGTCAAGCTGTGCAGCATTACATGGCAGATAACATGCCTTATTGAACTGCAGTACTGTGTTATACCATCGCACAGCATATGATGTAACCGTCGTTTGTGCTATTTAGAGCGAGCTTCCGTTCAGAAACCTGGATTTTAGCAGAAAACAGGGTTGGGTCAGACCAGATATGTGACTGGGGTTATTATTTTTTTAAAATTACTATGCTGATATTGCACCTAAATTTAGGCAGGTCAAGGCACGTTTGTTTATATAGCACATCTCATAGACAAAAGCAATTCACAGTGAGATAAAGCGTATAAAAAGAGAGAATAAATAGAATTAAAATGCATAAAAAGAGAATAAAGGTCAAGTTGCATAGGAAGTGCAGAACAAAAAAGTTTTGAGCGTAGATTTAAAAGTGGTCAAAGTTGGGGAGCTTCTTCTCCACAACATCATACCCAAAGATTTCTGACCTCAGCATCATGATCGATTGTATGCAGCGGCGGTAATGTAGCCTGTCTGCTTCATAATCCATGTATTAAGCCTCCTCTTAATCCCGTGTTTGAACTAACCCTCTGAATGTTTCACCTCTGCTCTTCTCCCCAACAGATCCCGTCCCAGGTAGGTTTTTTTTTTTTCTGAACAGACTGACATTGCTTCACTATGTTGTGTACCATTCACAAAAAAAAAAGCCCGCAAAGCTAGTGAGTCCCTGCAAGGTGTGACAGATGTGTGATGCTGTAATCAAAAAACAAAAAAACAAAAAAAAAGCAGAAAATCCAGCACAGTGGGTTTGAACTCTGAAACACAGATTATGTGTTGTGGACACTAGGGATGGGACCATATGGCGAAATTCAATATATCACAATACAAAAATGTGACAATCGGTATCGTGGGGCAGAAAAATGAATCCTGATGTTAGCTACATTTCTTTCTCCTGTAGTAATCACAAACGAGGCAGCTAGCCCATCACAATTTCACAAGCTGTCCATCCAAATCATAATATCTGCAAATTGTAATGATGTTTTTGACATAAATTGTTAACAATGACAAAAATTGTTGTTTACATTCTAGCAAGCCAATGCCATTGCTAGGAAGATTTGTGTCTCAGAAATAAACATAATTCAGTCAGACTTTGTTGTCATTGAACTTTAATTTTGTACATCGTATGGTGAGATAACAATATCGACCCATCCCTAATGGACACAAATAGTTCCTCCACCATGAAAGGATTATGTGACAACAGCACGAATAAGAATCAATTAATTTCTCTCACTTTTCATGCACGGAGCACATGATTTGCATTTTAAGGCATCATGCTCATTTCATGAAATTGCCAAGAGACCAGGCTGCAAAATCCTCCTTCAAGGCCCATTTGCTGAAAGCCATGCCCCCACCTGAGTGTAGGTGGCTGCTCAGTGTCCTTTCAGAGGTGACCTGGCTGTGACAGCTCTATTAATTATAGTTCTTTGAGGGCTATGGCCTATCTGTACATCCACCCTCCACCTGCTCTTGTCTGTTCCTCTGAGCAGTCGTGCCCCGGCTTGCTCTGCCTGCGGGGAGCCGGGTGCTGGGTGCTGCTGATAGCCGAGGTGAGGGTGCTGAGGTGGGGAGAAGAGGTGGATGAAATGTGTCGACAGGCTCCGCCGTGGCTCGTTCCACCCCTCTGAGTTTCATTTCTCCCCCCCATTCATTTTTCATTTAAAAAGGTGACACAATATGCTCTCAGCCCAAAGGGCCAAAACGCACCATCGATTTCCCCTCATATTGTGAAGCTCTGATGCTTCACTCAGCTGCTACCCAACTCCTCGGCTAGATCGGAGCACACCGGGACTGAATGGCTGTAAACACGATGGCTGGCTCTTCTTCCGTCTGTAGATGGAAGTATGTGGAAGACGAATGCCAAGATGTACACAGGTAGCAAAGATGTGGCTGGAACGTGAAAAGTAATTTAATGAGAAAAAATGTTGTTTTTCTTTTTACGAGCTCTCTCAAAGAGGGCTGGCAATTAGTTCTGGGATATTTCTTGAATAAAGGAATGTTGTGTCCATCACAAAAAGAAGAAACATTTGTTATGAGCATTTGACTCATTCATTCTGAGGAGCAAAAGTTCACACGACAGAAAAAATACATCTCGATGTTTTTTTAATGCATGGCAGCAATCAGGAACGAACACGTTTTGGCACTTGGCCTTTGTCAAGTTAGCGGGCGCTGAAGAAAACCCTAATGAAGGCCGAGCGCCGGAACACGTTCATTTCTGAATGCTGCCGTGCATTCGAAAGTACCGAAACCTATTATTGTGAGTAGAGGCACTTCTTTGGTTTCTAAGTACTCCCTGAAGAACTATAGCAGCATAATCACTTGAGAGACTGAATGCAGCGCTGCAAAAGATACCCATCTTAACGAGTCATTTAGTCAAGAATTGAATCTTAAAATCTTGGGTTTTTTTTGTGAAACAAAATCCGACAACGCTGTGAGATAATATCATTTGTTTCCAATGCAGTTTCATCTGTTTTGAGAAGTTTGTCGAAACAAGTGACATGAAATCAGGCAGATGACAAGTGTCAAAATAAGAAAATTCTAGAAATTTGTTCATTTGCGTTGGAAACAGATGAAATCATCTCACTCCATTTACAGATTTTTTTTTCACCTGTTTTAAAAAAATAAAAATAAATCCCAGATAAAATGAGTTGTTAAGTCATGTTGCCATTCTTTTGCGGCATGGTCTTAACAAGGCTGCGGATATTTGCTTTTTGCCAGATGGATTCATCACACCAACACACCGTCAGTGGGCTCATTAGCTTTGGGGGCTTCTATCAGTGCTCGAGCTGAATAATTTATTCTTGTGTTTGCTTTCTTTTCTTGTCCGGCACCCGTTTTTTTTTTGTGTTCACCGGCTTAATAATTATAACACAGCATGAATTAATTATGTTTCAGTTGGCTCTTCACAAATTCACATCACGGACGGGGTTTTGGTTTTAATTACAAATTTTTGTTTTGCTTTAAATAGGCCACAAGAGAATTGGAGTGAAACGGGTTTTGTGCATTTGTGTGGCGTGCGTGTTAACAAAAGGGTAACAACTCTCATTTTGGCCTTTTCAGGGACGATGATTCAACATGACATTTGAGATGATTATTCACAGAAGCGGCAATATTCATTCTGATTGACCCTGTGTGTTCAGCAACCAATTTGAGTTTCCTTGTTTGTGTTTAGAAAAACAGCTCACGTTGCATTTCTACTCTGATCAGTTGTAGCCCTAGTCCTTCTTTCCTGTCGGATCACTTTCCTCTTATTTGGAAAATATGGCATTTGCCAATACCACTAGAGAATATTTTTCTCAACTGTGATAATCATTTTGCACAATTCTTCTTTGTGGCACCACAAGGCTTCAGCCTTTGACTGAGATCGATGGACATTTGCTACACCATGTGCCTTTGTGAACCATTGCTATATTTTTCATTTCCTATGCTGCTATGGAACATGCTTATCTTCTCATCTGGCATTCCCATTTAAACAGCTGATTTCCAGCTCCAAACGCCTTCCCATCATCACCGCAGCACTGCCGATCAAAGTCTGCCAATAATTCTTTCTCTCTCTTTCTCACTCTCTCTCTCTCTGTTTCTCACTCTCTCTCTCGCTGGTAGGACTTTGGGGATGACGGCTCCCTATACATCACCAAGGTGACCACAACCCACATGGGCAACTATACCTGTTATGCCGATGGCTATGAGCAACTCTCACAGACACACACTCTCCAAGTGAATGGTAAGACACGCACGCACGCACGCACACGCACACACTCACACTCACACTCACACTCACACTCACACTCACACACACTCTATGGGACCAAAATAGCTATTCACTCTATCTACCATCCACTTTGGCATTCTCTAAATCATCTTTGTTGGGTAAACTAGTGAAAATGGCTGGTGTGTTTTGAAATCCATCAGCCACTGTGGCTGGCCGATGGGAAATGTAGTTCCCCGCCATGCTGAAGACTTTGAAAGGACATACAGATCTGCTCTTGTTGTGAAGGTTTGCTGAGTCTTCTTGTGATCGACATAGTTTAGAGGAGAAAACATGTTGGTGGCTGATTAGCCCATCGGTGGTGAGGGGGGTAAAAGAGACAGAGCACTGTTATGTTGAATTTCTTGACAAAGGCCGGGGGACCGAAACATCAACAGAATAAAGCTGAGTTTATAATTGCGTGTGCTGGGAGTATGTTTTTTTTTTTTTGATAAGGTGATCATCATAGTCATCTGTCATTACTCAGACTGATTTGTTCAAATGACCTTTAGATTTAAGACAAATGTCTAAAGTAGTAACACACGAGACATCTTTGTTGCGCTCATCGCTGTGGTGTTTCTGCACTGCACTGCCCAGAGATCACCTGTCAATCAAACAGTGTGGGCGGAGCTTGTATTTTCTGTTGATGCAGGTCGAGTTTCTGTAGGTGGCGCTCTTTTCTTTGTCTGTTCAGCCATGGTGGCTAACGCTGCTCATGCTAACTACCCAGTTCTTCTGTTTATTTCAAACAAACCGCCGTTACGGTAATGTGACACACACATCACATAACACATCACTTTCTGTGCGGCAGAGGATTTTTCCATGACAAGGTATTTAGAGCAGCAGATATAAAAGATTTGGAATTACGATTGTTTTATATCAATCAACAATAGAGTGGCAAAATGCAGATTTACTCAAAAATGCCATACATTACTACTTTAAGTGTTTATTCTTGAGACGCAAGGTGTTTGAAACTACTTTATTTTCGAAGTTAAAAGGGTCCATTTCAGCCCTAATGAGCTGAACCAAAATAAACCACAGTGTTGGAATGTAGAAAGCCTGAGGTGGCAAATCCTAACGATATTACATCTGACAGACATTAACATTCATCTTAAAACATTACTCTCAGCTTAATGGTATACTTTTTGCGGCCGGTCCAGATCTTGCTGGTCTGATTATACTGGATGTTCGGCTACCGGCTACTGCTTATGGAAAAAGAGCGAATGTCACTACACCAGTGGGAGTTACTTTTGGTCCTAACTGTTGCTGAAACTTTCAGATGACCTTTTACTAGAGACTATAATTTTCCCATTCTTAGGCTGGCTAAAGTCTCCCAAGCCTGCAGTCACCCTGCCAAGGCCGCAGAGATTTTTTGTAAAACTCTTTAGTAAGAAACAGCTGAAAGGAGGAGGTAACTCTTGGAAACTTGGAGTTTGTATGCTGTGCATCAGGCTGTGGTCACCAGGATGATGAGACATACAGTATTTGCAGTTTTACTGAGAATAGCTGAGTGCAATTTAGTCTAGACATATTTTTTTATAAAGCAACTCTTTTGATATATCTGCAAAGAAGGGGTCGGGTTTCCGTACTGGAAGCTATGTGCAGTGAATGGGAGATCATTAAGTGGCTTAGTGCTTTGATCCTTATTGTACTGACTTGAATAAGGCACAGGGACTGCTTACAGTCAAACTGACTCATCAAAATGCCCCACACATAACGCCATATTTTCACTTTTGTGGAAGTCCACTTCTTAGTGTTGGCTGCTCCAGCTTGATGAAGATGCTGTATCTTTTTCCTTGATGTATTCTCTTTGTATTATCTTCTGTATGTTCCTTTTGTTGGGATTATTTGTTTTTATCTTCAGTATGTTCTATTTGGTCTGTTTAAAAAAAATAAATATCTGTACCCTTTTGTGTCCTGCTGCAATGACCCAATTTTCCGACGAGAATCAGTAAAGTTACATCTAATTTGCACTGTGGCTGGAAAGTTTGTCCGCTCTCCCCGCCACATTAGCAGAAAATAAATCATTGTTTGGAGCAAATTAATGAAAGTGTAGGTTGAATTTGTCAAATCCATCAACCACTTTTGCTGCTGAAAACAGAACTTTAGTTTCCCGAGCTGGTAAGCTGCTTTCATTTCGAAAGCCTAATCTAAAAAAATTATATTTCTAACGTGTGAAATATGACAATGTGGGTCCTAGGCTCCGCCTGGGCAGCATTACATTTCAAGAAATAATTTGAGCTGTTTGCAGTTATTAGTGAATGTACATGCACACTATACACTGTTTACATGCACAGTTCATTAACAGTGTCTTCTAATTACTGCCTTTACTCTGTTTCTGATTAGAATAATTTATGTTGTTCCCATGGATAGCAAAACATAATGTTTTGTTAATATTCCTCGGTACCTCCAGGATTTCACAGATGTTTCTTTGCAACCAAATATGGTTGATTTTGTGTCTCCAAAACTGTGATGCAGTTTAAAGTTAAACAGTATGTGTTTATGGCAGTAAACTTGTGAGAATTGATAAAAACTACAAGCCAAGAAAAACAGCGTTAGTGGTACTAAAGTGCCACTAAAGAGACCCCAAAAATGGGATTTTGATAACTTCCTCCCATTAAGAAAGATTAGCAAAGTTGTTTTAGTCATACATAATCACTTTCTATCATCATAGGTACATTAAATATCACATAAGCAACTGGAAGTACTTCAGTGCTCATTATTTTTTATAGTTTTCTGAAGAGAAAAAAATGTCTCCAAGTTACAACAAATGATGTCCTTGGATTATAGTCTTTATAAAGTAAAGCTTTTACTCAACATCAGCACAATAAACACCAAATCAAATGTATCCATTTGATTTTCTTGAAAATAAAACTCTAGAGTTTAATTTAAAAAGTACTCAATTATGTTTGAGGCACACCAAAGGCTAAGGATAAATAAACTATATTAAAAAAAAATAGTGCAGGTCAAATTCTCATCTTCTCATCTTCTGACACCTGTAGGACTGAATAAAACTCATGAAGCATGTGAATCTACCACTTACTGTCCTCCTCCATCTCCTCCTTCTATGAAGACCCACTGTCAAGTCATTCACTGTAGTATAACAAGACCAAGGTGAACACAGTCTGTTGACCATTTGATGCAAAAAGTGCAATGATTGGCCAAAATTACAAGTCCTCGCAAATACTGCAGGGATTGGCTGAATTTGCAGGAATCATTGCCGTCGCAAAATCACCAATCCCTGGAGGGACTGATTCCTATCTTCATGCTGTGATCATTGACTTTATTCATCAGTCACATCTTCTGCAGTGTCAAAGCCGTCAGTCTTCTCACTGTCTTTGCCGTGTTGCTCCTACTGTATGCAAGCTCCTCTCCAAATTATCCAATACCAAAACCTGAAAAGCTATGTATGCCTATCTGTGGAAATGTTTTGATACAGGTTCCAATACTCAAATTCAGTGCCAATATTCTAAGTACGTACAGTATATTTAGAGATTCCTATAAACATAATATATCATATTTTACATCATGTGATAGAGTAATTTGTCTATATTTGTATTTGCCATCTGCTTCGTTAAACAGGCCACACTCCGCTGATTTCTCCAATAAAAATGAAGAAAAGCAAGAGCTTTCATTTTCTAACATTCTGAAACTTTCTGATAGCTTTCAATACACGCTGATTCCTCAAAATCAATATTGATACAAAAAATAGTATAAGCAATATCATAGCCCTAGCTCTCCATGTGAAGAAAATGAATAATTATAATATTTTCTGAGACTGGTGGTTCCTGCATTTCATAATCCCGGTGTGCAATGTTGGATTTCCTTTTCTATGGCTCTGTATTCTTTTCGGGCACCAGATCTCCGTTCTAAATTGCTTTAATTTAAACTTCTCTGTTTGGATCCCCAGCAAGTAAATCATAAAACCAGAAAACAAAACACCAAAAGCAAGCAAATGAGCGCAGCCCCCGCACACACACACACACACACACATGTACCAAATGACACCTCTCTGAAGGTAGACAAGAAATGAAAAGACGTTACAAGGCGTAGCGGTGTTCCCTGGAGTTCCATTGTGCTTGCTAATTTCTGTCCCAGATCTTTCTCACAACAATGGCTCCAGCGTATTTACTTTATTTATTCTTTTTTTTTATGTTTGTTTTACCCTTGAAATTTTCTAGTGCTTTTCACTATACAGGTTGTGCATTGGATTCAGGCCTTGGACAAAACGGTTGTCTGAACTGGTTTACTCCCATCTCTCCTCAGGAGGCCAGCTAGCTGGGAGAGACTAATCACAGCTGAGAGAGAGAACGCTTTGGTCATGGTGTGTGTGTGTCTGTGTGTGTGTGTGTGTGTGTCTCGATGAATGTCTGTACGTGTGTGTGTACAGTATGTCATGGCAGTGAATGTGTGTCTGTGTTTGTCTGTGCATGATGAGGAAGCAGTTTTATGTGTGTGATTATGTGTGTGAGCGTGTGGGGGTGGGTGGGTGCACTGGTCAGTTCCCACAATGCAATAGTTATGACCAGCATGTTTTTCAGCAACAGCCACACGTTCAATTTGATTGAGGAGTTGTAACAAGTCTGCCAGGCTTAGTTGGAAATCGCCCAGCAATGTGATGTAGAAGTGGTCTCCTGCCATGGTGTGTGTGAGTGTGTGTGTTTACTTGTGTGTGTGTGTGGGTGTGTGTGTGTCTGTTTGTATGCGTGCTCATCTGCTAGAGCACCGCGGCCGATGGGAGCCTTGCTGAGTGATTGACGGCTGGCTGGGGAGCTTTATGATGGAGCTGTCAGCCCTGCTGTGTCGTATTCTCCCGGCAGTGGCTCTCCTGACACTCTCAGGAACACATCAGAATACAACTCCTCTCCTATCTTGTCTGAATTGAGTTTTGAGTGGAAAAATCCCACCGACCGGCTAGTTCCTTTCATTTTCGTGTCCATCCAGGCAAAAGAAATGGTGATTTAAACACAACCCAAGTTTACAAATGCAGATGTTGGCAGCGTAAGCGAGGTGTTTGCAGAAGGCGGGACACCAAGAGAGAACACGCTTTCCTATGTTGTGGAAAAAGGAAAGATGCCTGGCGAAAACAATGTAGTTTGATTTTTATTCGTAGCTAATAAGGCATTTGGGAATATGGCAAAAGATGCAGAGTGGAAGATTAACGGGGAGTGGAGGAGTAAATTTGAATCATAAGTTTACCTTTTTATTTTTATTGACTTCTAGCAACAAAGTGTAAAGGCATATTTTCAAAGCTTTTTGAAATGCTTTATATTATTCCGTTCACACATTACTATATCTTAGTGTAAAAATTAAACAAATAAATACATTTGATTATTAAAAGAGATGGGTACTGACATAGATTCCATATTCATATCAGTCACAATTGATCATACGCCAGTAATTATCTGGGTTTTTTTTGGAACGGCTGATTTCATACACTAGGCTGGCACACTTAACAGCCACTTGCTGCATAGTTAATTGCAATTAGTGCTTGTCCTGAACTAATAATTATCCCAATCCTTCTGATAAAATCAAGCAAATTATATATTGAACTTAATTCTGTGTAACTGTCAACTCATTACAATACAACGATGCAGCATTTTTACATTTGCACTCATCCAGAGCCTTCTGAACTCACTTCTCTTCCTCAGCAGCCTAATAATTTAATAGATTTGTACCACTGGCTTGTCAGCTCTTTCATTCTACCTTAAAGGGACATTAAATAATGTATGCCTTTCATCAACTTCTATCTCTGACCAGAAGGAACTGCAACAAGGATGAATGGATAGCTAAGGCTTGACAGGATGAAGTCTTTCTCCCACATTCAAGCATCTTCCCACAGGACAGCTTCCCTCAGGGGCATTAAGTGATCTATGATCTGTATTGACCTCTTACAGCAACCAGTAGGAATTGCAGCAACACCGATAGAACTTATTTCTTCCTAAACAAGTCTCTGGTGTACCTCCACCCCTCCCTCTCCTTGATATAGCCCGTTTTCACAATAGCGACTAATTAGAGCAGAGGTCCAAGAGAAATGTGTAGAAGTTGCAAACACTGTAGTGATAATGATACTGCTTTGTCATTTGCTTTTTTTTTTACTGGAGAACGAGGCTTTTAGCTTTTCGTCTGAAATGTGGCGTGATGGCGGTTACTCACTCGTAGCACCGTCCTCCATCGCTGAGCAGCTGAAAATGCAAGTGAGTTGAAATACATATTGCCGGCGAGTTTTTCTTCCAGAACAGAGATTATAGGTGAGTTTTGAAAGCCAGAACTCTCAGCACCTGGCAAAGTAGTCGGTGAGTCATTAGTTTTAATCAGCAACCCTATCAACCCCCTGCAGATTTATTATGGCCATGTTATGCCATGCAGTAAAAATCATACTTATCGCCCCTTTAATTCCACATAATTTGTTGAAAAATCGATTCAAACACCGCTCTATTTAGAACCTTAATCAACTCGAGAAATTGACAGAAATGTAATTAGATGCTAAGCAATGTTTTTGTGTTTACCATTACAGAGGATCAGATGCTACATAGTTACCTGCGCCTCATGCTGTTAAACTAGGGCGAACGCCTGCGTATACCTAGTTTGGATGTTCGAGGAAACTGGGGTACTGGCAGGCATGGGGTCCCTCCCATCACAGCTGTTTGGTTGAATTAGGTCCATGAAACCTACAGAAGGCTCAGCTGCAAATTCTGGCGTCCCAGAACCAACCTCCTTTATTCCCATTCTCAGCACTGATTACACCTGCGCTCACCTACGCTACAATTACACTACACCGGTGTCCTGTACCCACACTGCGCCTACACCTACACTTTCACTGCAACCCATCTGCCTCCTGTAGCGCTCTTACTGCCTCTGATTGGACCATCGGCGAAGGTTCAGCAGAAAGCACCAACCAGTTCCATCGAGTCAAATCACAGAAGCATTTTACACAAAAAGGTGTGAAGTAGGTGCACCCGGTGTGAGCTATCCATTTTCCATATCAATCTCGGCAACCTCGAGTGATATTTCTATATATATCATCTCACCGTGTGTACAGCAGCGGGCGAACATCTACTGTACATCTGTATGTGATTACACGCGCACTGCAATTTAAGTGAAGCGTCTTCCCCTGACTGGCTGACCTGAATTTGACTCTTAATGACCGCACTGCTGAGGTAGTAATGCCGTGTTTTCAAAGGG
>OMOV01103738.1:0-12203 GCA_900312565.1 Beryx splendens | reverse complement strand
GTTATCCAAAGCAACTTACAATAAGTGCATTTTGTCAACTACATTTTGTCAATTACTACTATTACTATTATTACTGCTACTATTATTATTATTACTACTACTACTACTATTACTATTATTACCGCTACTATTATTATTATTATTATTATAACTACTACTACTACTACTACTACTACTACTACTACTACTATTAGGCTACTATTACTACAAGTACTATTACTACTACTACTACTACCACTACTATTACTATTATTACTACTACTATTACTACTACTACTACTATTACTATTACTACTACTACTACTATTACTACTACTACTACTATTACCACTACTACTACTACTACTACTAGGCTACTATTACTACAAGTACTATCACTACTACTGCTACTACTGCTGCAACTACTACTACTATTACTATTATTACTACTACTATTACTACTACTACTACTACCACTACTATTACTATTACTACTACTACGACTACTAATAAAAATAATAATAATACTATAAGCAGCAGATGCCCTACCTGTCCATTTCTGAATACCAAACTCAAGTTAAAACGTTTCTGTGATTTCTTAAGATCTTGGACACTTTCCCCACTGAAATGTTCACTCAGGTGTGACCAGACTCCTATAAACCGGAGAGCCATACAGCTACGCTGAAAAAGGTCATCTCGAACCTGTCATCTCTTATAAAATTTCAAATTCAGAATCACCTGCTCCTACAAGCGGCCAACCACAGGGGGAGAGAAGAAAAGTGCTCATCATTGAATAAATTACACATTCTTAATCCGTACTCCCCATAGGCTCGGCCGGCTCTCTCCCTGGACACTCTTTCATCTGAAATAATTTGAACTCTATTGGATTCTATTACACAGGGCAAATCTGGCAAAGTGCGGCAGAAATAGGTCTTGATTAGGGTTTAATCAACGTGGTCAGTGTAAAGTGGTGCCCCATCAGATAAAGACACTAAAGACATCTCTATGAAAATCATTAATCACCGGCGCCATTCACATCTGATTTTAGTGATAAACATGCCCAGCCGACATGTGAAACACAATTAAATTAGATTGGCTGAAATGGTTATTAGATTCAGACAGTCATAGGTCATTATCAACAACGCTTTTCTTCAGCTTCAATTACACCATATCATTTGATGATCATTATCACATAATCACATAAACAAAAAAATGATGGGCTTTAAAGATACTGATGGCCCTAAGAAGTTTCTTATTAGAGACTCTTTATTACCCAAGAATAAAGAATGGGGCAAATAAAAACAATCTTTCAAGCTAGAATTAAAATTTCATAACAAGCTGTGCCATCAGAGAGCCAGCTTATTATGTGCTATGGGGCTTAATACAAACATTTGATAGTCTTACTGTTGCAAACCGCATCCTGAAACAAAGCTGCCTGGATGTTCTTTGTAGTTAAGCATTCTCACTACAGAGCCTGGAAATGCCCAGAGGCTCTGGCAGAGAACAGCAAACCTTTGGTGGATGGATGCATTGGAGAGGTGATGGGGTCTAAGCAAACACCGTAAAGGAACTCAAAAGATATGGAGAGGAGACTGGGAGGATCAAAGCTTTGGACAAGATGACACACTTCCCCTGGTCCATATCCCTCTATCTCTCCAGCACACAGAGAAAAAGAGGGGGAGAAACAGGGCAGAGCACAGCTTTTATACTTCTTACCCCCGGTTCCTGGAGCACAAACACCTCCAAGATGCTGTTAAACATTCTGACTGTATCGACGGAGGGATTTGTTAAGGGAATATTGAGATCCTCTGGTTAAATACCAAAGCAGAATCTATATAAAGCACAGATAATTTCAAGTGAAAAGGAGAATGTTTCACAGCACCGAGTACAATTCATTTTCCCTATCTATTGGATAACCAAATCCAAACAGAGCTAAATCATATCCATATATTCGTTGCTCAAATACTGATGCAGATATGAATCCGAGTAGTGACTGAAAATCATCAATTATAGACTAAGATGGAATAGAAAGATGCATTTTTGTTTGATTTTGCTAGATAGCTACCAGTATTACACAGCCACAGCCAGATTGATAGGATGAGATGTATAAAGGTTTGAATAACCCAAAGACAAGTGTTATCTATTACTCAAACAGCATATGGAGAGGGAGCTATACCACTAGAATCCAATCCAGGCTACAGGCCCAGATTGTGGGCAGATTCGTCACAATCAGACCCAAATGCCAACGGCTGACAAAGCTCTTTTCCAGGTGCTTTAGGAAATCAATGTGATGAAAAGGTTCATTTCCCCCAAACCCTAGATAGCTCCTGCGCTGTTGATTCTGCTTAGAAGGCAGCATAAATCTGCACCCTGACCTTGTGTGTGCTACAGCCTTGCAGCATGGCAGCTTAATGCGCAGTACATCTCCTCTGATGGAGGCCTTACCAAGGCTGTCTCAAATCAGTAAAACTGACACCCCAGCTCCCCCCCAGGACAGGGGATAGTCTCGCTACTGCCCATTGATGCAAAATAATGTTTGCCTTGTTTCCTTGGCACTCCTTCGCACCATAGACCATGTCAGTACAGGGCTATTCTGAGGTTGCCCAGGAGAACCACTGTCTGTCAGATCCAGACTTTGCAGTCTAGGTCAATATTGGTAAAAAGTTATCCAGATGTTCTATGTCCAAGATCCATTTTTAACCTGTGAGAGTGCTGTGTAATGCTTTATTACAGCATGATGTACTATTCCAGGACGCATGAGAATAGCTAGCAGACTGGTTGAGAGCTAGTTGTCCTCACAGCTAAAGACCAGAAGCAGGGAATCTGGATGTGTACTTATCACATGGCATTCACTGCTGCACTTCACCGAGCAGCAGACAGACGTTAACTGATGTCTCTAATCCAAAAATATGATGTATATCCTGACAGTCCAGATAGAAGAGGACATTTTACATCTATCCATTAGCCTTGGACACAGGCCAGTGGCTCTTCGTGGTTCAGCCAAAATACGTCAAATATGTTGAGCTTCCCAATGTGGCCATTTTTGCAGGGCCTGTAGCCACTTCGGGCCGTCCTGGAATGTGTAGTGAGAGCAGTAGCTGTCCTTCAGCTACAACACATGGTCCTGGCGCACTGCTACTCTCTCAAGCCAGGGGCTCCACTCTTTGCAATTAGAGTGTGTTTGCTGCTGGCTGTGCTTGCTCAGTGACTGTGTGGGCGATTCTGGCGGTGTTCCAGGGCTACTGGTGCAGGCAGGGGGCTCTTTCCCACCACACATGTGGCTGCAATTAAGAGAAGGAAAGGGCCTTGTTCCAGAGGGCCATTGTTCCTGCCTGCGCTCGCAGAGATCCCACAGAGCAGATGCTACTCAAATTGGACTCATTTCCAGTGCTTGAAGGGCAGAAGGGAAGAAGGAAGACTTTCACCCAGCAGCTAGGCTACAATCCCTCTTCATGTGTTGAATTATGAGACTGAATATGTATTTTATTTTTATAGATAGGTTTGATTCTACACAGCAAGAAATTTACAACTCATTTGGTTCATATCAAGTCTTAAAATCTTATTTTTCTTTAAACAAAGTGAAAGATTCTGCCAGTGCAGTGAGATAATTCAAATGCAGTTTTGCTTGTTTCAGTAATTTTCTAGAAAGAAGTGCCAAACAATATATTAAAACACAGCAAAATAAAGCAGATCATTCCACTAGTATCAAGAAAATTACACTTCTTGAAATACGTTGTTTTGTAATGGAAACAAGTGAATTTATTGCATTCCACTGGCAATTTTTTTGTTTTGTTTTAAGAAAAAAAGATTTGAATACTCAATGCTTGATTAAATGTCTTGTAAAGATGGATAGTTATTGCAGTGTAATACAAAATGATGATTAAGCTCCTGTAAAACCCAGGATCTAAGCATCTTTTGGTGGGATTTTACACTGTCATCAGCAATACATCTAAAAGACAAACCTCCAAAGCAAAGTTTAAATACGACAAATTATACTGTGCGAGTGCAGTGTAGCACAGTGTTTCGTGTAGTACATGCAGAGGTACCTCTTCACATTAGCGGTAACAGCCGAACGTATAGTGCCATAATGGTAGATTCACATGTTAGTGGAATTCAGCTGAAGGTAGCACACTGCACTTAAAAGCCCATTAGTCTGAGGGAAGACATAAGACACAGCTGTGGCCATGAGACCCTTTCTGCATTTGGTCTCAAGCAGAAAGAGTAAAGTAAGTAAACAAAACACTTGAGAGAACAAACTCAGGACTTTATTTCCAGCGAGAAGCTCACAAAGGCAAGAGTCTATTTCAATGGAAGCTCTTTTCTTTGCTTAAGGGCATAACACTTCACACTCTTATCAGAAATAAAAGGGTGAGCAGCACCAAAGTGATAGGCCACACTCGACTCTGCCCTCCAAAGGGAATCCTATTCACTCAACTTGGTGATGATAGAAACTTTTTGGGGGGTCTGTGATATTTTCTCTGTGTCAGCATTGAGATTCCTTTCACCAGCTGTGTGATGTAAGCCGTGAGATGGATAGGAGAGCGTCACCTCTGTAACCGTTTACAAGGTCAACTTCCATGTTGTGTTTCGCTTTTTCACAGAGTCAGTTAAAGCTGAATCTGGTAGTTCAAGTCCATTTCAAACCAAGGATAGGTAGATAGATAGACAGACAGACAGACAGACAGACAGACAGACAGACAGACAGACAGACAGACAGACAGACAGACAGATAGATAGATAGATAGATAGATAGATAGATAGATAGATAGATAGATAGATAGATAGATAGATAGATAGATAGATAGATAGATAGATAGATAGATGGATGTGGGGGGTGTATTTGGAGAAGATTTCAAATCCCTGAGAAGGCCAAGCCAAGGTAAGTGTCCATTGCAATCACTTTCAACACACTCACCTTCAAATGCTGTGTGTTTACTAGAATGGTGGTTTAAATGTGCTTTCATTGGTGCTCACTACGGTAATTGCATCCTTGGTAATTATCCTTCATTCTCTCAAGCTAATGAATGTTTTAATGCCCACATCAGAGCATTCATTTAGCACATAACAGCATTTTGATTACTACAAGCCAATTAAGATCAATTTTGCTTTGTGACCTTTATGATCCAGGCTGAATGCCCCAATTAAATGTCATGAATGATGAACCATAAACATTTGGGAGATGGAATGAAGATGGTGCAAAGGGATGTAGAATTTGCCACAGCACACATGCCTCTTGCCTATCTCCGGTGGGATCATATAGATCAAATGAACAATTTGTTAGTATCTACCTTTGACATGCAACACGCAATGGCTTCCCATTAGCTGAATTATTCATATTCGCCATATCTGACAAAAGATTCAGCTTCCAATCTGCCTGCCTCCAGGAATCTCATTATTATTCTCTACAACATCACTGCTTAGGTTTTTATCCTTTCCCCACAGAAGCCAAAAGGGAAGTAAATCATAATGAAGACAGCAAAGGACAGCTCTGTTCTCATTTGTCCTGTTCAGCAATAATAATTCATAATCCCAGCAACATATAAAAGGGGATAATTCTACAAAAGACATATGGTCCACATCGATTTCTTCGTAGTGGCAGCCCACAACAGAGTCACTCCCTTCAACAGTCTCAGCTAATTGGCCTAAATGTATGAATGATGTGTTGGCCTGGCTATTAAAGCAATTTATCTCTGTCCTCTCAGGTTCTGCGGTGGGAGTGCGGAGGAATCTGCATGCCGGACCGCTTGGCCTCTGCCACAGTGTAGTCTAAAGCCTCTGAGGTGGCAACAATCAACCAAGACTCAGATATACATAATGGATGAGGAGGAGAGTGCCAGAGAGCCAGTTGGCATGATATAAGAGGCGGGCTCTGTTCAGCTTTAGACAAATGTGCAGAGACAGTCCAACCCATATGGATCAGCTTTGGGATTCCAGCAAGGTTAACACTCTCTTCGAGCTCCACAAGGTTTGACTGAGCCTCTTATGGGAGAGGATAAGAAAAAAAACGAAGAAAAAAAACGTCCTATCATTTACAGGCTCGCCAATGATACATTAAGCTATTGAGCTGTCATCTAGCCACCGTTTCCCTCCCACCCGCCACATCCCTTATCCTCCTTCCACGTCTGTGACAAGCGGTGACATTGCTGTGTAGACAAATTGTAGGTCACAACTTGTAGGATGCCTTGCCAGGATTATGTCCACCTGTAGACACGACTCCCAATGGGTTGACGAAACTACTTTGGAGTCCTGATGCGTGTTTCATAGCTAAAAGCTAAAGCAATATTCCACGTAGTTTTAACATGGGGGTTATTTGGCACAAAACCAGAACATAAACTGCTCGCCAAGATCGGATGCAGCTGGGACGAGTAAGCGTTTGAATGAGCCACAAAAATAACCTGAAAGCTAACATTTAACATGTTTGTGAATAGATTCAACAACAGATCACGCTTTTAAGCCAATGAAGAAGTCATTGGTCCGTCATCTTTTTGCATCTCTATTCTTGGTTTACACTAAAATTATTATTTACAAATAAAAGCAGATCCGGTCTCCCAAACTAGAAGTAGGCTATCTCTCCTAAATGGTATCCCTCCACTCTTCTATCAATAAAAAGGCTATTTGGCGAAATTATGTTCTAAAGCGTTGGATCAACAGTCAGTTGAGAATCACAGTGGCGGGATCTGTTGAATCTGTTTCACGAACGAAGGTTTCAGGCTATTTTTGTGGCCTCATTCAAATGAATGGGAAGTAAAAATCGGAAATGGAACCAAGTGGAACATTGCTTTACAGTACACTCGTCTTTATTGGCACATGCATTTTCACGATCAGTGTTTAATGCCCACTTTACATGGACTTGCCTTTCTTACTTTCATCTGGAGCTACTGTTAGGACACCAAAGTGGAGTTACAGTGTTCAGTGTCTTTGAAATTCTGGAAGAGCACACAAATCCCTTCTCTCCTTGGCTGTAATTGCTACTCTTTGGGACTTTTTTTTCTTCCGTTTTCTCATTTGACAGACCTGAATTAAAATGGAACAAATTATAGTCAGGGCAAAGATCAGATTTTGTCTTACTTTACGCAGCAGCTGTCAAATACAATTGATATAATACGGAACTTACAAGACCTTTTTTTTTTTTTAGAGATGTTTCTCTCTTTCCTTCACTATAGCTGTTGGAAGGATTTAAGAGGTCATTTTAATACTCTTTTCCTCCCTTACTATTTTATAGTAAGGGAGGAATTATCTTTAATGATAAGGGCATCTAAATGCCCTTCAATACTGAGCTTGAGGGAAAGAGCGAACGTAGATTCATTAAAAATAATAAAAAGGCTCGCACAGCTTTTTGTCTAATTTAAGAAGGAACAGCAGATGTATTTTTATCATCATTATCTGTTTGTATGTGTTAAGCATTCAGATTCACATATAAAAGCTGTGAATCAAACTGAATTCCTTTGGATTACACATGCACAATGACAAACTGCCTCGGTAAAGAGAGAGTGGGGAAACTTGCATGTGCATCAAACAATGACACATGGTCATGCTGTCATTGACACCCAGGGGGATTGTAAGCAGAGAGGTGGACAACAGAGGGAACGGACCACAGAGATGACAGGCATGGGAAAGCAAAAGATCTATCTAGCCAGCAGGAGAAAAAAGAATATTTACTGGAAACACCTCCAACAATATTAACACACACAGGCGAGCGAGTGTGGAAACAGAGGAAAAGTACAACAAATTAATCTAATCCACTCTGTGAAAGCATCCTATGACTAGCTGTTCATCAGTAGGAGAGAATAGCCTGCCTCAAGCTCGGCCGATCTGCAGTTAGTTGTTGGACTGAAAGGTAGCATAAGGCTGAATCTAACATATTTCATTGGCCGCTACAAGAAGGCACAGCAAAAAGGGAGCGGGACAGTCACAGCCCTCTGCCAAGCAATTAACTGGTGATTTGGCACAGCAGAGATTTCTTCCCAGGCGTCCCGCCCTTTTCCTTGCATGAAGCTGTGTTGTTCCACACCTCCCATTTCTCCTGATGGCCTCGCGGGTATTGTATTAGTTGTGCCAATAAAGCTTTTCATCTGGCTGTTTAAAAGGAGATGGAGAGGAAGTGTTCTCACACTTAGCCTGGGCAACCTCTGCTGAGTGGAGTGCATTCATTTTGTCATCTGCATTGCCCAGGATAAGGATTCTGTCATGCAATACAAATGGCTGCCCCAGCAGGGCAAAGTGGCCTACACACACTGTGCTCTCCAGCTTCTCCCCAGCACCTTCCTGCTTGTAGCATCAGCAGTCTTGATTTACATGCAGATACAGATTACTTACTGTCCTGTATGCACAGGAGAGAGGTGTGAACATGATACCATTTGTTATTTCATAACTCTCTTGTGCTACACATTTAACTGACCTAATTTATGTCAAATAAAATTAGTCATGTCTTACATCTGTTCAAAGTATTCTAGTCAATATTAACTTGCACAAAAACAGTTTTCCAGTTTGCCTGATGGAATTTGTGAATTTTGATTAGTCCTGCGAAGTAAAATATTAAAATGCTACATCTATTGTCACCAGAGGAGACAGAAAAATAACAATAACAAAAGAATGGCCTTGGTTCAATGACTTCAGTTTGAATTTAAATCCCTTGGGCACATTCACACCATTCACACAAAGGTATCTATTTAAGATTCAGTTAACTTTGTATTTGGAAGTAATTTCATCTAATAAAACACCTTAGAACTCATTACTAAATCCAATCACTTACGAGGAGACAGCATTTCTTCAAACCAGACTGTGACTTTCTCTTCTTTCACTCAGGCGTCTCTCTCCCATCAATTGTTATTCAAAGGAAAGTTCATCTTCAATCACTGAACCAATGATATTGTATTAGCAGCTACAGCATAAATGAAATGGCTAATGCTGTAAGAAACACTGAAAGATGAACACCTCCAACCCCTACAAGACCAGTCCACTGTTATACTCCCTTTCAGCCCAATTCCAATTTATCAACTCCAGACTTTTGTCACCTTTAAATTGGATTTGGCCGGTGAGAGCACATTATAAATCTTTCTGGCTCAAGCCTTGTTTCACAAGGTTGCAACAGTGTGCTTCCTTATGGTACGACTTCCAAACAGCTATACAAATGTAGGGCGGCTCAAATGCTAATTGGGCCAAATCATTTCACAATCCAGAGGCATTACAATGTTGTAAACAACACAGGCAGCATTGCATGATTACAAAAGCTCAATTCAAAAACATTCTCTTTCTGTTTAGTTTGTGCCCTGGGACATCAATGGAGACACAGCTTCATTAAAAGTCTGCTTCAACATTAAGGGGAATACATTTACCCCCTTACCCTGCCTTTTTGTCTTGTATTCAGTCAAACTGTATGCTTGCATTAGGACACACTTCTATACATTCAAAGGTTAACAAATGAATGAAGCAGACTCACTGTAGTAATACAATCTAGTTCAGACATCTTTATCATATCTTATCATTTCATCAATATGGCCATTATGCGTGGAAGTATTACTCACCTTTCTTGTCCCCAAAGAAGAGGGTCTGTTGTGCAGGGTTTGACCACTGGAGGGAAGTGTTATCATTGTAATCCACACGACAGGTCATGTTGGCTGTGCCCCCCTCCACCACCGTCACATTCTGAGTTATGGGGAACTGACCTTGGCTACCTGCGAGATTATGAGACAGAGCCGAGGTCATGGTCGTGACATGAGTAGATTGCCATTTCTGTTTGGGTGTTACTGTCTTTTCACTGAATCGTATTAACATAACATTCAGACTTAACACGATTCAAAGAAAATTATCTGTCATCACGATGTCACCCAATTACATTAATGCCATGATGACATCACAGCAAACCAAGGATAACTTAATGTAAGCATAGTCAACATGAACTCCAGCCTTTGGCATTTGCTGGAGCTAGAAAAATAGTGTTTTTACACTCAGAGAACAATGGTAGGTCTCACTCTCCCTGAGCGCTTTCCTCACTGCCTTATTGCAGGCCCCTAATTGGTAGCATGGCCTAATTAGAGGTAGTCATGTTCTGCCGTAGAGTCTAGAGCTGCAGCTTGGTGGTAAATTGACACATAATCCGAGACACTGTGGGCCTTCGATCCAAGTGACTGCCTTACCCCGAAACAGCCACTCGTCACCGTGTGCAGAAGACATCCAAACGAGGCCTAATCACCCAGCCTTGCTGGATTTTACCTTCTTATTCCACATTTGTACTTGTCGTCTCAGCAAAGTCCCCTAATTACATTGCATAAGCATTTCTACCCCGCCTGTGCTTTATTGAACTCTGCCAGCCTTCAAAAACAACTGTCTAAAACCAATACTCTTTTGCAGGGAGCTGTGAGAGGACACAGTGCAGGCTAATACGAGCTGGACCATATTGGCCCCTTTAATGATGACAACAGTAAACAGCTGTATTACAGTTCTCAAGTTCATTTCTGATGTATTGTATTTGCCCGGGAGCATTTCATCGTCCACAAGTTAATCTTTGCCCATGTTTTGCCTTGATTTCACTGGCCCGCTTTGGTTTCCTCTTGCAACTGCACATAATGTGCCTGAATATGAAGGTGACATTGTCTCTGCCTCTCTCAGGTACAGTTCACCACAGGGACGTTTCAACTAAGGGAGCAGCTGTCTGCCTCATTAGTCCAGCTCACATGGGGATCAGAGGGGGCTGGGATAGCCAAAGGTCTGTGGACCTTCCTTGACCTTGACCGTCCTGATTGAGACCATTGTCAGCGAGAGGTGAAGGTAAAGCGGGCTATAAATAGTGATGGGAATATATGGAAATGATAGCTGTTCCAGGAGAGCACATTACTTATCTGTTAAGAGTGATGTGAATTTAATGATGTAAACATGCCAACATTTTATTACATCATTATGCACAAAATCACATCAACACCATATTTTGTCATTTACACAATAGTTAAGATTTAAAAAACAGTTGGCTAGATGTGTGCTGGGAAGTCCACCACCGCCAATCATGTAATTATATTAAAAACAGGGATAATATGAATGCATCATGGTAAGAGGCTGCAGTACCATGTGCAAGTGATGCTGTGAGTTCTTGCCTGACTCTCAGCCTCTTTTTCATGCCATCTTTCCTGTCTGTCTCCACTCACAGCAGAGATGCCGTGAAAAAAAACAAGGAAAAGCAAATAGTAATGAATGTAACCCTTGATCCCTGAGGGGTTTGGGCGGGCGGGGGTAAAATGCATAAGTATGCAGGATTGTTTTCACAAAAGCCGTTGCTGAAATCCTCCTCAATTACGCCTGTGAGGCCAACAAACGCCGCGTATGTAATCACAAAACGTATGGCTGCGTCTTGGGCATTGTTTTAAGGAGTGTCAGTGCAGGTTGTCTGCATTGCAGCTAACTGGGCTTCACTTAATACATTCATGAAATTCTACTGTCTTGACATACTGTAGCAGCCCACAGTGTGGCAAATGCTGTCCTGTCTGTAGAAACATAATCCCTAGCACCAACAAGAGAGTGGATTCCATTTTTGAGATGGTGGGTGGAGGGTGGCTGGCTTGCTTCTACAGTGCCAAACAACATTTTAGAAAAGCCACTGAACCACACACTGCTCCGAGGATGCTACACTCCAGGTGACCCTGCGCTCTGACCTATGAAGAAAAGCATATGTGTGTGTATCAAGGAGGGATGTGCAAAAATGTACTCCAGTTAGCTTGTGTAAACTGGCCAATGAAGTTAATGTTTATTATGCTGGGGCAGGGTTACACTTTCTTATACCAGAGGTTTTCAAACGGTGTGCCGTGGCACACTGGCGTGCCTTCACGAAAGCTCAAGTGTGCCATGGAATTTTGAGACATCCAGTGCATTTTATTCAGTCTAATTTAGCTTCCCACAATGAGTTAATTTCCAGTGCAACATAATAAGTAATTTGTGTAAGCAGTCACTTCCTAATAGAGGCTATTTCACTTTTTTGTTTCTTTTTCTATTTGCTCAGTCCAAGTGGGCTTGATTCATGTTCCCTGTGTGATTTTATTAAGGGGGTGGGGGAATAATTTTTGTGCTGCATATCAGACGATGTGACAAGTTTACAGTAGCCAGCTAGTGACAGTTAGGAAAAACATTATATGGATTGGTTTCTCATGTGTCTCTCTTGTGTGTGTGTGTGTGTGTGTGTGTGTGGTGTGTGGTGTGTGGTGTGTGTGGTGTGTGTAGGGTGTGGTTGTGGAGTGGGG
>OMOV01103732.1:0-12660 GCA_900312565.1 Beryx splendens | reverse complement strand
GTGTGTAGGTGTATGGTTGTGTGTGTGCGTGTGTGTGTGTGTGTGTACCCTCTCAAAAACCCTCATCCTGACTTAGACAATATGATTTTGTGGAACAAAAAACATGCAGTCAATGAAGACAGGTATATAGCTCCCTCAGTGATTTGTTGATATGAACACTGCGACTATATTCTCATGAGTTTTTCTTCTTGTTACTTCTTACTCTTGTTACATCTTTGAAGCTAGATGGTTCGTTGTAATCACTGTTTGGGGGGAAAAATTCAAAGTACTTTTTTTCCTCTCAGGATTTTCAATGACTTTGACGGCCTCGAGATCGAAGTATCCGGATCGTTTTCCAAGCTGACATTTTTTAACGTTTCTGAGGCAGATTATGGCAACTACACCTGCGTCGCCATCAACAAACTGGGGACTTCAAACACAAGTTTTCTCCTGTATGGTGAGTACATGAGTCTGTTACATTTGTTGGATTACTGAGATGGAAATACAACTAAGATGCTACAGTTTGTTAGTTTGTTATTTACTGAGCGTATGGTTCAGTGTTTGAAGTAATAATCCGCAAATTTTTCATACAAGTAAAAGTCCATTTTGCTTTGCTCACTCTCTTTTGGTGTTTGACACCATAAAGTAGTGATTCAGTCCAGAACTTGTAATGCTTATGAAGGGGTTCCTCTGTGGAATCAAGTGAAGAAGTTCTTTATTATGACAGTGTGTTGGGCCAGCACCTACACTGAGTGCAAAACACAAAATCAAGAAAAGCAAGAATCTTGCGGATTATCACTTTAACTTCAGGAACATTCTGTTTAAATGTAGTCAGAATTAAGATCCTGTAGCTGCTCAGCTTTTGATACCATCTGAATGAATGAATGAATGGATTTTGTCAATATTATAAGTCATCGCCGTCCAGTATGTAACAACGTGAAAATTCATTCAGCAGCCTACTGTCATGCTGTTCACAAGTGTTGTCAATGATGTATTGCTGTTTTGTTTTCGGTATGTTGCTCTGTTCCGTTTGTTCCTCTGGTGTAGAGGTAATTGAACCCACTAGCTCAACACTATTGCAAGGTTAGTATTCTACACAAGCATGCGCTGCAACTGTCATGTTTCTAAAGACTTTGCCGCATGCTAGCACGGGATGAACATTGCCATTTTCACAAACTGGAAATTAGGCTCCGGTGGCACTTGAGCTCTACCTCTGCCATTACTGAGGTGACGGAGAGCTACGACTATTTGACAAGAAGAGACAAATCATTTCTGGGCCCTTCCTGTCAAAATGAGATCGTCAGATAGAAACTGGGCTGCGTGGCAATGTTATGGAGAAGTTATTCACTTCTAATTCTATTGAATAAAAAGGATATGTTAAATTGCTAGTCTGACAAGGACCATCTTAGGCAGGGAGAGGTAATAGCAAACCCGGATGCCATGTGGATCTTTGTGAAAATGGTCAATGCAGCCTCTGTTTTGCTAACCATGTTTCATTTTTCTCCTTCGCAAACATAACCATCTGTCTGTGTGGCATGGCCTCATGTTGCTTTTTGCATGCTCTTTTCCAATGTAAGTATTTGTCGTCTTTTACTATCATTTGTGTGTGATTGTTGCACCTGTAGTAATCCTATTTCAACAATGCGCCCCACAGTGAAAGTGAGTGATGGCAAAAAACCAACAATCGTAAGCAACGTTCGCTACATCTGCTCTGATTCTGCAGCTAGTGATTACTGGCAGGGTAGATTTCTACTGCAGATTAGTTCTGTATTCAGTTTTAAATCTGACTCTTAAATAATGTGGAGTTATGAAGATGGTGCAGAGATAATAGATATATAATAGAGGCTCATCTTGTCGTGTAATGTGTCCTTGTGACTGGCGATTGTAGTATCCTGTAAGCAAAACTGACTCCATTAACACATTAATGGCTTTGATTTTGACTGAGTGAACGTCATTATTCTAATTAGCCATATGCAGGATTAGGGATAATCTACTGTGGCAGGGTAATTGGATAGATGCCCCAAAGGAAACTGTGGTGAACTCACGGAAATCCGAGGGAAATTGGTAGTCATTGTAATACGAGCTTCAAAGTAAAAAGTTAACTTTTGTCCTCAATCCTTCAACAATACATTTATTTGGATGGAATTTCCCCCAACCCAGAAAAGCACATGATGGAAGTAGAATGTGCTTTAGTTACTGCACTATCAAACTAAAACCACTTGTATTTACTTGTGGATTCCTGGCTAAATGAGCCAACAGGTCTTTGAGTAACTCTTGCAAGCTCCATCCAAAACCATCCTGAAATGCACTGCAGTATATTTCACCACAGTTGTCGCAGGCATTATTGCTGAGATTGTTATTCGTTAAATTGCGTGAAAATAAGTTAAAGTGTGTATCTCCCTTTTGTATTTTAATGTACCAACCTTGTAGTTTGGTGAATAATAATCAGGTGAACTTTTATCCAGTTTAGAACCATGATAGTGACTCAAAAGGATTTCTGCAGGCTCCTGGTCCTCAAAGGTTCTCAGTCCATTTTGAATTGGTGTGGTCGAGACGAACATAGAAATAAGAGAATACAATCAATCAGAAGTAACCTGGATCTGACAAAGGTCCTTGATCGAAATGCATTTAATATGCAAGTGTAGTTGGTGTTTGGGTGTTACTCATTGAATTGGTGTGGTAGAAATGAAGATACACTGAAGAAAGACATTGTTGATCTAACAACTGTGTGATCACACTGTAAATATTATAGTCAAACCTGCATGTATATTCACCAAAATCAGCTTGTGAGAAAGCATCAGGTATCTGAATCGATTTGCCAAGAGCTGTTGAGATGGGTATTAAAACAACTGAGAGGTGTTTGGAAGAATTCCCAGGTAACACCGACCAAAGCAAACTTTGTTCAGTGAGTTTCCAGAGCACTCCACGGTGCTAAGTGTTTAGCGACCTTCTTTCAGAGATAGATGCTGAGCAATGTTCCGTTTTAATCCTTTTAAACCAGAGTGCCGCATGACGCGGCAGACCGTGTCATTTGCCTGAAAAACTCAGTGGGTGCTATTGGCAGGACAAAATATCGTTAGTCTCCTACCTCACTGATAGAACGGTCTCTGGTATATTAGGCATTTATGGTTTTCAGCAGTGGTTGCTTCAGGACTCCATTGTTTTTTTCTGCTCTCCCCTGACATTATCATTCAAAAATACAATCCTCTCATCCTTGCACATCAGTATTCAGCCATATATGCCTGTAAAAGTATTCAGAATATGTGGCTTACCCAGCCTGCAGCAGGTATTATGTATTAGATGTATCAAAACTGTCTTCAACTAAATCTGAGGTAGTGATTCAGATCCTCCTCATGCCAACACATTTTATTAACGGCATAAAGAATGAAAACAAAATAGGACCTAGGATAGAACCCTGAGGTCCTCCATAGCCAGGATGCCATGATACCGTCATGCCTATCTACAGGAGCTAATGTCATCAAACAAGACTGGTCACATTTAACACGCTCGCAAAGTTTGATCTAACCTAGCTGGCTAAAAACTAAATCTGATTTTCCATCACACGGTGCTGCTAGAGAGCTAGCTGAATACATTCAACCAAAGATTCAATAACAGCCATTACAGGTAACCAATAATATTTGATTCCACCACCGTAGAAGTCCCGCTGCAAATGCACTTAATGAGCTTTAAGGCAGCAGCGCTTTTTGCGTCACAGCGGCAGAAGCAGCGGGTCAAGTAGTGAAGCCTGGTGAAATACACGCTGCCATGTAAACTCTGTGTCATATAACCTCTCTTTTAGAGGGGTCAGCATCTCTTTTAGATGTGACCTCATCTCCTCTCGAAAAGGCAACTTCTGACGCCTATGCAATACAGGCAGGTTCGTGATGAATCAAGTCTCGCCATCTAATTCTGAACTAATCGTAAATAAGGACGGTAATCAGCACTTATTTCTAGATGTTAACACTACTTATACATGTAGAAAATACAGCGTGAAGTAGTCTTTCATTTAAAAAGAAAAGGCTCTGCACTGCTGCCTTCCAGTAAGCACAGAGTCACATATTCTGTGTTGTGCTGGGAAGGTATTAGGGCAATGAATTATTTGTTATCTGCAGATCAGACGCTCACGTAATAACTTTCCTCTGGTAGAAGTAACAAGAAGGGAAAAACCAATCTTGACTGGTGAAACTTATCCGTGTTTTTTTCTTCTTCCCTCTCCTTTCCTCCTGTCAGGACCGAGAGCAGTTCAAGACGGGAGCGGCGGTGCAATGGGAATGCACTCACACACCTGCCTCCTCTTCATAGTGCTTCTGCCGTTTCTGCTAAGATTTTGAAGAGGAATGGATTTGAACCGAGTGTTTTGTGTGTGTGTGTGTGTGTGCGTGCGTGTTTTTTGTTTGTTTTTTTTCTGACTGGAACCATAAACTGATGCACACTGAGTGCATGAGGTATCCTACTGCATAATGATGTTGACCCACTAAATACTGTACGTACGTAACAAACGTTTCTGTTGGTTTTTAGATTTCAAGGATGTAACAAGTGTTTCACATTTGATTTGAGTTATGTTGGATATTTTTCTCTCTAAATTATATTATTCTGGATTGTCTCTTTTTATGTCTTTCTAAATGTGATGTCTCTTATTCAGATTGATTTGTCTTAATCTTTAACTGCATTGCATATTCATCTCAACTCCAGGAAAAGTCAAATTTACAGCAAGTATGAGAGGTGAATGTTAAATACCTCAAAGTCAAATGGAGACAGTGAAGCAGAAGAACTTAGGTTACCCTGAGGCTGAAAGCCTGGAATTATCACATATTTATGTATAATAATTATGATTCAATAAGGTTGTTGAAAGCAGAAATTGTTTTTGACCTTCAAATATGTTTTTTTCTCAGCATCATAGTGATATATTTTCAGTTGTGTGCTAATCGTTTTTCTTTTTTTTTTAGTTTTAACACATTTTTGAGAAGGGAAAACACAAAGTTGTAATTATTTAGGCAAATAGCCTAGTTTTATCTCTTTGTTGTTGTTTTTTTTTACCAGTACAGTTGTACACAAAATGAATGGTGTGAAGAATAATAATGTTATAATTAAGTAGTTACAGATGGAGGGAAAGACTTCCACTCGTGTGGAGTCAACATCACACTTAAGTAATGCAAATTTATTAATGCTGTTACGACTTGTTGGAACTTTTTAAGTACTATTTTTTTTTCACACATGCCGTTTATACACTAAAGCAGTTATTTCAGAAAGTGTTCCTGTTGTAACAAACCGGCACTGGTGGGTTAGAGACCGTTCAGTTAGATCACGTTAACGAAAAACAAACACTTTCCGCATGCGTTTAGACACCAGTAACCCAAAGACTGAAGCAGTTTCTGCTACGCAGTACTTTCAAAGGACTTCTGTTTTCCAGTCTCAACACCAAACAGATAACAAACACAAAGTAATGCACATTAATTTTTCATAGTAGTGTGTTTTGACTGAAACAGCATACCAAGGGTGTAATAATGTTTTGTTTTAATATGAGCGACAGTCTACACTAACGGATACCTTTAAACCAAAACTGTATGCTATAACGACTGTAAAATGCTAATCGGAAGATGACATTTTCAGCTCTTATTGATGATAAGGGAACCGCAGGCCAACTGTATGTGAGCCATCTGATTGGCCAGAGGGACCTGGAGTAACAACAGGTCCGAGCAAACAGCCTACTACTGCTCTTTTCACTTTAGATATGAGCTTACATGATCACACATGACCGGAAATATGAGAATACAGCCTAAGAAAATCAGAACAATGATGTCCACAAAAATCACTCTCTGCATTTTATTCTGGATAAAGAAGTATCCGATGCATAAGTACCACTGGCATTTTGAGACGCAGCATAATGAAGATCTGATATCTATATTGCATCATCATCAAAGACTTTCTGCAATAATCAGCAACCTCTCACAACACGGCGGTAGAATTAGAGCCAGTAAAATTGATCTTTTTCACCATTTTATTTATTTATTTTGTTAGCAAGCAATTTCTACCCACTGTCACCCTGCACTCAGGTTCCCCTAGCAGCGGAAAACAGCTGAGTGACAACAACAACAAAAGATTTGATATAGGCTACTGGTCTTCAATGTGGACTACATAATAAGAGAGCGTATCTTTAACACATGCATCGCTTACAGAATGCATTGCTGTCCACCCTTGCCGATGCACTTGAAACAGCCATCTATTGACTGCTGGCCGCTATGAGAGCTGTGCCGAGAACATCTATGGATTCTGTGCAGCCCGGCAGCGTTTGTGGGCTTTCATTGCAACATAACATCAAACAGGAATAATGTATTTAAAAAGAAAAAAAGGGTTGTGTGTGTGTGTTTAGTGGTGGGGGGCAATGATGTGGTTCTTATGAAATTACAGCTCTGATTGAGTGTGTTTTCACATGTGGTTATTTTTAAACGAAGTGCACTCCGTCCACTTTAAGCGGACGTGAAAAGAAGCGCAAGAAAGAGCGAAGTCGGTGCTGCTCGCGTTCACATTTCCCCCTCTCTCTCCTAAAAGAAAATTCGGATCTTTTCTGTCCTAGGCCTTCATCCAGTTTCTCTTTTGAACTCGGCCCCCCTTTCTGGCTGTTTTGGAGAACAAGGTGTGTGCGCCTTGATGTGAAAAGGAGCCAGTATCAAAATCAAAAGGCATGAAACAGATAGGACAATTATTGAAATTGATTAGGATAATCGTAAGCTGAATCTGACAGGCTAATTATGGTTTGCTTTCACACGTAAGACAATGAGACAAAGACAGACGCCGCAGACCATTATTCATCTCCAGCAGAACGGTGTGTGAAAATGACATGGTAATTATTACGCCCCGTCTTGAAGGATGGTGCTACTGATCACACATGTATTTTGTGCAGCAATTTTGACACCAGATTTAGCACCTTTTTAGGAGTTACGCTTTCATTTGCTTAATAGAACGGGATCTAGGAGCAATGCCCCGAAAATGAACTAATGCGGCAATTGGGTTTCACAAATCCGGCGCCCTGCAAAGTGGGCTCAAAACTAGACTGAACTCGAGTCAGCTCACCTCCCAAGGAGGTCTGTGTTGGGATCACTTCAGAGGGGTGAAAGTGTGCCGGTAGTGGCTGCTGTAAATATGCACAAACAATCACAGTCTCACTGCTTTGAGTTCACTTGAAAGGTTGAAAAGGAACCAAGTGTGAAAACGCCCTGAATTGACATGAACAGTTTGCCTATAAATACGGAGCAATTAAGGAATTATGCTCATTTTCTAACCAATAGCACTACACACACATACACACACACACAAGCCACAGATTCTACCTTGGTAAGACAATTTATTGTATATTTCTGCCTAAATTTCTTTTGTAGAACAGCCAAGCACACATTGTAAAAACTGGGTCATTTATTTTTTTACTACCTCTGAGCAGTTGTTCAGCAATTTGCCCAATTACCTAACTGCACAGCAATTACCACCTTGAAATAATCTTTAGATCTGGTCATGGATGCACATGTGTGTGTGTACTGTAATGACAATGTAAGCAAGGCATGTTCAGAGAAACCACGCCGCTGTTGGTATGGCTTCTCTAGGAGTACGGCTATGACGCATATTGCTACTCCGCAGATTTATTAAAGGACGGTGCAGATGTTTGCATCTGAATGTTTGCATTTTATTGTTTTCTCCTAAATAATTGTGATATTTGTGTTGGTTTTAATGTCACATATCAAATGCAACACAGTTGAATTTCATGAGCCAAGCACACCATTACTGAGGACAAGCCCATGTTAAATGCTTGACTTTGATAGAAGGGATTACCTTTGGAAGGGAGAGGGATTTGTACAAACCAGTGTGGCTGCTGTCAAAATATAGCATGTGTTTCTTTGAAGATGAAATAAAAATGAATTTTATCAAGGGGCATTATTTGTTTCAAATTCAGTCAGAAATAAGGAGGTGGCTGTATGGCGGACTCTGTAAGTCCACCTAAAAATAGAAACACCATATGGTCACTATGGCTGCGATTCAGAGTTACGTCTGCTGAACAGCAGAGACTTCACACTGAAGCTGTGCGCTTCAATATTCACACAGACTTATCTTCAGTAGGCTGTTAAAGAGGAATGCCGTCAATTTTCAATATGAAAATGTCATTTTTATTACCTTAGGGGAGATCTGTAGTCCTAGGCAAAATACGTTGTTATATACTCTGAAGCACAGAGCTGGAGAAGTAGCACAGTGTTGGGTCAAAGGACTAGTAGACTTATTTCTTTATTTCTGCCATTTCAATGGAGATGGACATATTAAGTGACTGTCGGGATCCCACTTCATCACATTTTCCCCTTTTCTGGGTTTGGTTTGAGACTGCAGCTAAAGGAGAAGTCACGTCTTCGTTTCCTTGAATCTGTAATGTTCTACTACACCTTTAGGAAGAGGAGGCATGTGGAGAAAAACTGAGGGCTGCTTCTTAAAGGCTTAGTTTGGATTTTTTCTTTGACCTGAGGTCATTTGTATTACTTACCAGCAGTGCTCTCGATGCATTATGGGCAGTGGTAGCTTCAAGGTTAGAGAAAGCTGGCTTGTAGAGCAGTTGCAAACACAATGACATGAAATTTAACGGGATGTTATGTTTTGTGTTGCACAACAGATCTATTTGGCAATCTATGGCTCATTAATTTGAGAAAGCTCAATCTGGATTCATATTCTCCATTGTTTTCTATAAAGGAATCAATCTCACCCAATTTGATGAGAGTTTTCCAGTTCAACGCCTGAGAATACAATACAACATTTTGCTTAGGCAGAAGATCTCTCCAAGTGTAAAATAAAAAAAGAGTAAACCAGAAGGGCACTCGCACAGCGCAGACCTCCACCAAGGCCAGTTGCTTGTTCGTGAGGCTTGTTCGTGAGTCGGATCCAGATCCGCTGCAAAATTTAATGGGTTCTTCCTTGGCCCATGCTACACCCTTCCACGAAGTTTCATGAAAATTGGGCCAGTAGTTTTTCCGTAATCCTGCTGACAAACAGACAAACAGCACTGAAAACATGACCTCCTTGGCGGAGGTAAAAATTGAAAGTCAGCTGTTTTCCCCTCTATGCTCTCATGCATGTGACCGATTGCTGGTGCAGACATGCTTAACGGTATTTAATGAAATGGTGTAGTTATAGTGAAATAGACAACTTCCATAATGGAATATAATTGATCATCTCACATAAAAACAGTAGGCCATCCTTCTGCAGTTGCATTTTTTCACAGCATTAGAGAAAGTCTTATTAGGGCAGTTGCAACTTCCAAACCCACTGCTTTTCTTGGAAGGAAAGGCATTTGCCTTTTAAAAGGGATGCAGAAGAGTTGCTGAAAATACCATTCAACATAATTTTTTTATGATAAAACCTAGCAACCCAAGGAGAATTTTGGAAATAACTCTGAATCACAGCCTATGAATGCTTATATTTTGGCTGCAGCACTGCATATTTGTGTTTATATGACCAATCCCGTTGTCTATTTGAAGATTGCATAGGGATTGCTGGACTCATTCTCTGTCTAGCCAAGCAAACATGGGCTAAATTGCGAGAGGGAAAAATGCTATGGGTAGATTCAATAAAAGTTTCAAAAGATTTGTTTGTTCTTCGTCTCCAGACATGCAAAGGCAAAAAGTTTGAACTCATTCATTTAAGAAAAATGACTAAGCTTGTATTGCACCTACCCTATAGTACTATTGATTTTAGGTGTTTTGTGACATTTGTTCGATATGCATTGGAGTGTGGAAGAGATTATTTTGGTTAGACATGAGAAATCAAACCTTTGTCTCAACTGCCAGGGGATTATCATAGCAGACGCATGAAGTAGTCTCATGATCTGTTGAAATTTTTCTTCCTTTTTTTTTGGGATGGTTAGCGTGAATTCTGCCCTTTGCCTAGCTACCAGCTCACAGGGCTCTCTTGATATTGGATTGTTCCAAAGTGGAAGGGGGGAAATAATACTATTTGACTCCCTGCAATGTAACGATTGTTGGTTCATATGTATTTTCTTTATGAAAAGTGTGTGCTCATATTTAAGACTGACAATAATAAAATGTTGTATCTTAATGCCATGTGATTTGAATCTTCTTTTCTTTTCTTTTTTTTGGAATGTGCACACTACTATCTCATTTTTTTGCTGGGACAGTTTTTTTGTAGCTTGGTTGCGTCTCATCCCATGCTTTCCTGCATTTACAGAGCCAAATATTGGTCACCACCTCCTTATTGTCCAGTCGTTCCTCTCAGTGACTATGTTGACAGCAACAATCCAATATTAACCCGATTAAGACAATAGTCTGAATAAGAAATTGCCATGCAAACAGCTTTTTCTGATTAACTTAACCCGAATAGTCAGAGTAAGCAGAATCACATTAAGACATGTGGAGTATTCTGATTTTAGCTGCGTTATTGAAGGGCATTTTAGACAGGTAAACACCTTAATCCAACTATGACTCTCTATCCAACTGCTTGATGACACATGCTCTACCTTCCAGCAGTTGAGAACTTGTTTGAAAACTTGGTGGAAAAAGACGACTGACATCAGAATAAAGAGTTCCCAACATTTTTGGGGTGACGCTGAAACTGTCGCCATGCTGTGGGCATCGAAACGTCCGTCTGTTCGCATCTTCAATAACGACTTCATCTGTTGTAAACAGGAATACGAATGGAGTAGTTCTATAAGCAACCCTATATTGTCTTAGAATAAGGTCATTAATGGGAGGATTGCTGTCCATGTGAATATAGCCAATGAGATGATCAGGTTGGACCTCCATAAGACAAATGGAACCCATTCTTTGCCGTACCGCCGCTCTACCAAACAGACCATTCCAAGGCGCGTATGCAGCAGAGTCATATACAGTGGTAACTATCCAGAAACAAGAGGAATCTATCGATCCTCTCCGCCCTCACAAGTCCTGACCTTGAGGCCGAGCTCGTTGCGGTCTGTCCAGCACATCGCCAGCAACCGCTAACTGCAGGTCCCTAAATGACACCACTCTGTCTCTGAGCACAGGCACTGTGTATTTTAAAGGTTTCTTGGCCATCAATTATGTAGGCTACAGCTACAGCAGGGGATGCACCGTAATGGGCCAAATCTGTTTCTCTGCCTCCACCGTGAATGTTAATTGCGTAGCTGCATGGCACAGCAATTTCCCATTCTCCTTCACTCACTGTATAGATGATATATGCGACGAGAACGCGGAGGTTTCCGCTCCGAGTTCGCTCTCATCCCATTAGATAAATAATTCAAAGCTGGTCCGTGACAGAAGTCTATTATGTGCATTATTTCAGGTTTTTGTTGCATTGCATTGCATTTTTTTAAGCGTTGACAAAAAAGGGGCTTTGCAGTTGATACCCCGCTGCTCCACTTCAGCCTTGACAAATATTTAATTCATGCAAACATCTGCTCTCTGCAGCTGAGAGTCGCTCCGCACACCAGAGAATGCATCTCTCAATAAAGTGACACGATTACCAAGATTACAGATTTGCTTCTCTTGATTTGGAAGATTAAATAATGTGCCTTCGCTCAACGTTCCCACAGAAATGTACAATTTCAGGCCGAGTTGCGAAGGCATGAGAAGTGTTTGCAGCCAGCACAACTGGCAGCCACTGAAGGAAAACAGTTGAACACACACAAACCCTTTGACTGCTTTCAGGAATTATGCTCCCATTCATGTTTGTGCATCTTCGTCATCAACTTCATTCATGCCTCAAGGCCAAACACCAATCCACCAAATGTTGCTACAGCCAGATCGTCTCTGGGCAGAAAAAGAAGAGGAAGAATCGAACGGGTTTCAGCCCCTAAAAGTGTGTGAAAAAGGCTTCTGTTGGCAGCTCAGTTATGCTGTGTGCAGAATTTGGTGGAGATTGAATAAACTGTGTAGGAGAAAAAAAATCAACTTCATGAGAAAAATAAGGAGAATAGGTTTTGTGTAAAATTCAAAATCTCAGTCATGGCCGAAGTGAAAGCCAGTATGTGCAATGGATTCGACTTAAGCCAAGGAATCTGAGGAAAAACAATTTGATTGTAGACCTTATGGTTCAGGAGTTACTGGCCAAAACGTAAATTTGCTTGTTACAGTGCCACAATCTGGCCGATCACTGTAATTTTTGTTGTCTGAGCAGGAGGGGACATTTGAGTATGGAGAGAGAGGTTTAGGTCTCTTATGATCTCTGAGGTATGGATCGTTTTAGGGCAGAAAAAAAGAATCCTAATGTAACACAGTTTGAATCAACAGGACTATAAGTACCTTATAGTAAGGGTGACTATCATACACTCTAGGTTTGTCTCGGGGAGCGAATGAATCACAGCTAGCTATGTGGTTACCACATATGCAATGTTTATTGCCACACAGAAAGAAAATTATTACACCTCACAGTAGTGGAAATAAGTAAAACAAAATGTCCATCACAGCAGCAGTATGCTGTCTTTAGTCCCAATGTCCTTTTAGTCTAGTCCGTCAGTAGTATTCCTCTCGTTCCATATGTGTGTGATCGTGTGTGTGTGTGCGTGCTACCCGGGTAGTAGTGTATTTAGTTGCAGTTGCATTTCTTAAGCTTATCTGTTCCAGAAGAGCTTCCTTTGCGATGCAGGTGATGAAGAACGCTGGATGTCACTTTTCACACCCCTCGGATAGGATGGGAATCCTGGCTCGCCAATCAATGTTG
>OMOV01103730.1:0-17973 GCA_900312565.1 Beryx splendens | reverse complement strand
TACTGATAGTGTCCCCACACACTCCCAGCACGAGAAATGAGGATGCTGATATCAAGTGCTGACACATTGCCATACATGCTGTCCTCTTCGTCTCTGGAGGTTGTCTGCCCTGACAGAGTGACACTTGCTCTGATGGCTTTTTGAGTTATTCGAATCGTATTCCTCAGCCGCAGACGGATGCTCCTGTCTGATCAAGCCAATCACAAACCTAGCTCAAACACTATGTATTCGTTCAAAGGGAAATATTTGAAAGTCAATTTTATATGCTTTGCTGTGATTCACAACTTACCTGACACTACCTGAGTCTCCCTGATGCAATAAATCCCACCCAAGCAGGTTAAAGCAAACATCAAGAAAACTATTTGACTGGGTTTGATCAGTATACTACTATAGCTCTCTATCTTCAAGGTGGCAATGTGTGGGTGCATATGACTGCAGCTTAATGCACTTGAATTGCCAATTCTTTACTTCATGGTCAAGAGCTAATTCAAGTCTATTGATGTAGGACAGGCTATTGTAAGTCCAGAGGAAAGTCAGAGAAATGGATTACAAACACATTCTCACACTGTGGTAACGATCCAATGATCCAAGCATGGGCATTAAATCCATTTTAGGATTTCAGTACACAAAATGGTGGGTAGATCTACAAAAAAAAATAAAAAATCCCACCTGAAATTATGCGACAGGTGCACCACCCTTACTACAAATTATATATAAGGAATAAATTATGATGAACATATTTAGAATAATTCATTCCACCTGGAGGAGGTATATGTAAGTATGCCATTTGTGTTATACATCATAATGTTCTGCTGCCTATAATATATAAGGCAGATTGAAAATTCATGTAGTGGATTGATGCATAGAGCATGTATCATTACAGGCTTAACCCTTTTCTGATAAAAATTAAGGTAATGTGATTTTGTGATCCATAAAGACAGGCAGGTATACGGCAAGATTTGAATAGTGCGGTCATAATTTACTACTCGTTCAGCTCTGAAGATGAGTTCATCTGTTTGGGGTTTGACCTGTTAGGAACTGGAGCATGAGTGGACATGGCTTTCACTGTGGGGTCAGACTCTGTCAGTACTTACAGTGGGTGGTAAGCAGTCCGTTGGGCTTTCTAGCACTCGGTTGGCACATTCAGCGTGTCTGTGTTCAGCGTAGCACCAGGGAGGCTTTTTTTTGTCAGAGGGAAACGATGGACTTGTCTGGCTCCAGCCCCACAGTTGTTAGCCATGGCCACTGTCAAAAAAAGAAAAAAAGCACATTCAGTATGAGTACCGGGCAAGTGATGTGAGCGCCACCTTCGCATCATCTGAGAACGAGGGAGGATGAGCTAATGATGCTGTTTTAAGGGTGGAACGGCAACACGGAGCCCACCAGGGATTGGGGCTTTAAATTATACAGTTCAAACGCTGAGCACCTGTAACCCCAGATATACATAATATATACATTCTGCACGACAATCAAAGAAAATGATGGTGGCTCTGGGGTGGCTCCGACCACCTGGGATGGAAATGAGTGTGGTCTAAGTTCACCTCATGTGTGTACCCCGTGTGCAAGCCGCGGACCTCTGAGACTATTATCCCAGAGTGCTGCAGCACTCTCACTCCTATTTCCAGATGAGCCGCTAACAGACACGCCTCATGTTTAAATGCAAATTTGAGTCGCAGCACCTTGCAGAAATCAAAGCAGTTTTGAAAAGCTCTTTACCGAACGCTGCACGCTTATTAAAAACAATTCTTAACAAGTCACTGTTTATGTCTTTAACCATACGAGGCACAAGAGAGAAGGAATGTCACAGCTGCTTTTGAACTGCAGACAGCTAAATAAGTTGAGCTTAAAAAAAGTTGGAGGAAAAGACAGGCACAACAGATAAGGGATAAGCCCTGTGGCTACAGTGGTGTTTAGTACACTAAGTCAATCTGTACAGGTAAACAGATGTAGTATGGTGATAACAGTTTGTGTTTATGGCATGTCACTGCGTGCATTAAGACGCATTAGCCGCTCCCATGCTGCAGCGCGCCATTCAGACTGTTATGACTAATCACAGAGCGGAAGACAGCAGAGAAAAATCACAAAGGCATTCCAACTCCCGCTTTTGAGATGAAACAGCCGCCTTGAAGAACCGAAGGTCATTTCGGCAGAATGCAAACACCAGCAGCGCTTTAAGGGAGGATTTGGAAAGAGGACGCGTTGAGACCGCGTGACGTGACGCATCACTGTTGTCTCACATAGTTAGACAATACATTGTCCAAATGATTTCCCCACGGTGAAAATCTGCTTAATGATCTTTGTCTCTGGTGCTTTAATTCATTCATTATGCTAATAGGAAAAGTCGTTAGTGTGATCAGACATTGCATAAACATAAGTGTACTCTAGTGTTTCCTAATCATGTAGGGAGAGGATTTGAGGGCTCCTGGCAATTCTGCGGCATTGTAAGATGATGAGAATTATTTGGAAAATTCTCCGATGATGAAGAGGGGTTTTAAAAATCTAATAGGCTGCCTTAGACATGGATGCATTGTCTCGTGCCAGCCAGCAGTACATTTGCAAAGAGTAAATATTTGCAAGTGGAATAAATGTGCTGGGACCACGACGATGTGCCGCACACGGATTGGATGTAAGGTAGTGGGTTTCTGTTTCTGTTTCTTAGCTTTATGGCACTTAATCTCGTTGTTGTCTCCTGAATAGATCCTTGCTTGTGTTGTATAAAAATCTCATTTGTACCTCGCTTTGGATAAAAGCGTCTGCCAAATGGGAAATTGTAATTGTAATTGTTTTGCATGACCCATGACTCCATATCCTGCTATGGCATACTTACTGTTTTTCTGTGAAAGTGAAAATGTCCATCCAGGTTATAAAGAAGAGTGCGTGCTCTCCCTGGGTGCCGTCTGACTCAGGCTGCTGTCTTTATCCACACTCTATCACCTTAATCTCCTGCCATGAATTACCTCAACCTCTAGGGAGGGGGGGACTTTTATTAAATAAAGCTGCCGACCTGTCCCAACAGGCTGTCATCGCTGATTTAGTCCCTCTCGAGTGTGTGAGGCCTGACTGAGAGGCACTAAATGTATGGAGGTGAACATGCTTGCTGAACTGCTCATCCACTACATGGGCCATAAAATCCTGAAATGTGTCTGCAGCGTACTTTGTGTAAGGTTATGGGAATGAATATTTGCTGGCTGACAGATGACTGTCAGCCGGTGAGAGTGTCAGCTCCCAGCTGAACTAGCCTGAACCACTGGGTCTATATTCATTGTATAAAAAAACATAGACTTTTGCTGCTGTTTTTTGTAACTGAGCTAATTTATCTGAATTATTGTGTGCGTAATGATATTATTCTGAGCTTTATCCTCCTGCTTTCACACTGGTAATCGGGTACCTTCAAGGTACATAATAAATTAGATACCTTAGGGCTGGCTGGGCTGCCCAGCAAATCACATTTACATCTGATTAGGCTAATAAAAAAATATTATGTGTTAGTAAACACCAAGAGTGTGTGCCTTATCTTAAAATGTATCTGCCAGGTTGGATTACGCATCACATTCAAAACACAACAGAAGCACCTAAAAACAGTGAAACTTAGTTCTGATCCTAACTCAGCTCCCCTCTGTCTTTCACTGCTGATGGGCAGCTCCAGCCTACTTACAATGTTCAGGAGTCACTTAAGACTGGCAACCCTTTACTGAAGGGGGTTTGCTACTGTCTACCTCCTCTCCACTACTGTAAAGGGTCTTAACATGATGTTTCACCAGTGTGTGAGCAAGGATATGTGATATCACACAGTAAAACTCTTTGGTCTCTCTTCAGTCATACCCATCTTCCCTTTGCATCAATGATTGATGCTGAGCCCTTTGTGTGGCATGTTGACACTGAGAGAGCTGAGGTGAATGCAGGTAGAGTGCAGTTTCTACCTTCTTAAGGTTCTTCAGGCAGTCCCGCTTTCATCTGAATATGGATCTTGACCTCTGCATAGCAACGTAGCATAATGTCATTAAACTGTGCACAGAAGGGAGATGCGCCATGTGGGTGATGGAGAATGATAAAAGCAACTTTGATATTCACCTCAGTGTACCCCTCGGTGAAATTGTCGTTTTATGTCTGAAGACTGCCGCATCTCCATGAGATCCCCCTAAGATCCCAGTCAGCCTTCTTATAACAAAAACATGTTCACACGGCTATGAACCGTCTTAAGTGCTTTGCAAAGACCTCATCGAAAGCATACGCCATAAAATAAGCCTTCCGGTGTTTCCATTTTTAAATACTCAGGAGGGAACGTCTGTAATGCAGTTTTCTCGTACTCGCTGTCCCTTGACTGCAACTGCCAAGGCCCTTCTCCGAGTGTGGGCTGCTGCATCAGCATTATCATGGAGAAAGGGAGGGGGCGGGTTGCTTCTCCGAGTCTGAACCTGGCCATAGATCCCGGTGGACATCTTCACTGGCTCTTCATTACCGGCTCTCAGCCTTCATCACAGCAGGGGGTCATGTGTCTGGCTAAAAAGCCTTGATTATGTAATTCAGTCTGAAAGTCTGTCTGTCAACCCATGTGCAGGCCTGAGCCTCGGTCTCACACTGACGCTGCATCTCTTCAGTACATCTGAGACCCGTGCCTTCATTAGAAGTGATGGATCTCTCTGCATGTTACGCTGGTGAATGTTTTGCCTTTTAACTAATTGATCTAGACTTCCTAATAACAAGGCCAGCGTTTATTCAAGTGTGCATCTTGACTTATGCACATATTGTGTCTTTTCTTTCTATGACTTGATGCACCTGCTTATTTAGTCCAACCTTTTGGCTTGAGAGTCCCAGAAAGAGCGGCACTTTAAATGCACCCATCGCTCTGGGTGCTGCCTACATGAATACAGAATCTAAACCAAACAAAGAGAGTGATTAGTGGCTCTGTTTAACCTCAGGGCAGAAGGCTCCTGTTATTAGACTGGATAGTTTACTTAGCTATTTGCATTGCTGCCTGCCTCCCAACCCACCCCGGCTCCCATGTCCCAACACAGCAGTCACAGCTAACAGCGCTAATTAGGGGGACCACCAAAGGATTAAAGTAAGCAAGGTTATTTTGATAAAGTACACAAGGGCTTTACCATCTTGCTAGTGGTAAAGCCAGTGTCTGCCACTGAAATGACAAGTGTCCTGTTAACGATTCAGTAACCATCAAGGAGTCTGCGCCAATCAGCCCAATTGTTATATTCACAATCAAATCAAGTATTTTCTAACGACTCAGATGCAATTTTTGTTGTCATCATCGTCAAGTTAATTTATTCAGTGCCTTGAATAACACAGCACGCTATCCACGCAGATATCCTCAGAATGTAATGATGTTATGGTAATGAGCGAGACGCTTCACTGCGTTTGGATTTTCACCTGGAGCTGTTGATGCTTTTGCCCCGGCCCTAACCAGACGCTTACCCTAATAGCAGAATCACTGGGGAGTCTCTTTGATGTAGCCGGCAACAGAATCACTGATGAGGGGTTAGATTAAAAAAAAAATTAAATGCATGTTCATTGCATTGGACCATGTCACTCACTGAACACGACAACCAACACCACTGTTTAAAATGAAACATACAGCAATTAGCCTACATGCATTAGTTAGTTATACCACTTGGGTTATGTGAAAATTAGTGCAATGAGATCAAAATCCTTTTCGCTATAGCAGCACCCTACAGCCACACCCTACAGTAAGAGAACTCTAGCTTGATAATTACATCAGTAACAATTAACTCATGTGTATATTCCCATTACTTGCCAATGACATACTATAGCCTAAAACAACATAGCAAGGGCCTATAACCGATCCAATGGCTATTTTTCTGCCCCAAGTAACTGTGTATACCACATTTGTTAGAATATGGCTTATTTTAGGATCAACAGTCTCTCTTTCCACATCTAAAATGAATATAGAAAGTGAAAAATTGAAAATGGCAAAATACCAAACTTCAGAGGTGTGTAAGCCCATCAGGTTATTAAACTTTCACCATGCACTATCTTTAAATGATAAGCAGCCCAGTTCACTCTTTGTCCTGCCACAAAACCTTGACAAATCACCTGCATATTTATTGAACTTTATTCCACGGGTTGAGATGGGCTTTTCAAATCCGCGCTATTGAAAAGTGGGCTTTTACACTGTTCATCCTCTCCTCAGTGGAAATCATTTTCTTCGCCGGGTCCAGAATTTACAATGGGATGAAAAGATTTGGGCTGAAAGTTCAGGGCGGAGATTTAGAGAGAACGGTGCAAAGGTTAGCCAGCTACAGAAAAGGGTAAGATAAGATTTGAATAAACACTTGGCGAGGATCATAATGGCTAGCGCCAAACATTACAGCCGACCAGAAGCTCCTCACAATCTCTCACAAGGAGATTAGATGAAATTCCACTCTGCTTTGATCTAACACTAATCTTGATGACAAGACTGGACATTTCATACAATCCCATTGGGTTTTTTAAATCATACATGTCTGGGAATGTATTTGAAGGTAGAGGCAAGGCAGCTTTGTAAGAGACTACAGCGATGTCTAGTCACTGGTGGTGCTAAAAGAGAGGTGGGGTACCAGGATTTTCTCTGTTAGAACTGTAATTAAATTCACAATGAACGATTATAGGGAGGAGACTTATTTAAATTTAATTTTCCTTTACAAGAAGCTGCACAGCTGGGAATATTGTGAGAAAAAATAGCAAGGAAATACGGGTTACGTTGTTTTCTCTCTCACTTTTGACATAGCAGATTCTGCTAGAGGCTTGTAAGTTCTTTTGTAAATTTGATATCATTTGTGGGACGTTTCAGGGATTTTAGGACAGTTGATAGGGAAATTTAAATGACTCTTGATAGCCATAATCCCACTGGAGGATTAAGACCTCTTTTCAGGAAAAAGGTATTAAGAATGGAAAGCAGGCTGTGATTTCAGCAGCATAGCGTGGGTATTCTTATCAGATATTAGTGCTGGGCATTGCAGATGGCTTCCATGTCTTTTGAAAATGTATAATGAACACAGTCTGTAAAAATTTGCATTCATTCTAATTTCCATTCTTGTGTGTGAATGGAAGCAAACCACCGCCAACCTCATGTGAGTCGATCTGCTTGTCTACAATTTCCTGCACTCTCCCCAGGGGTAAAACAAGGACATGTTGTTGTTAAGTGTACGGTGAAAAAAGAGTTCTAATGCACAGGAGCTTGTTCCAACGAGTGGATAAAGGACAATTCATGTAACTGTCCCTCCAGATCAAACAAAAGCATGTTCCCTCATTGCAACTGGCAAAGGTGAACAGAATGGTGAACTTATTTTCCCTTTTCAGGCTATTTCACTTCTAAATTATGGACAAAGCCTAGAGGCTGCAATTATTCATTATAAAAAAATCATAGTGAATGAAAAAACATGATGAAATATTTGTGTATGATAAAATATTGCTATATTACTTTTTCACAGCCTATGCATCATCTCCTAAATCCCTCTGCAAATCATCCTGCGATCCTCCGGGAGGTCCCATCCTCCGGGCTGCTCTAGATTAATACCCAGGCATTCCTTTGGAATTGATTATTTCACTTTTTTTTCTTCTTTTTTTTTTTAGCATTATGTTTTATCTCAGCCCGGCAGAATGGCCCGGCGCCGTCAGAGAAGGCTTTGCCAGTGAATTGAAATCCTTCAGTTCAGGTGTGCAGGGCAGAGTGGTGAAGAGGCTCTTTCATTTCTGCACTCCTCTGATAACTTTTACATTTGACCGCGTATTGTGCGGCGGCAACCGGCCCCGTGAAAGCGCGCGCAGATGCCGCCTCCAAGCAGTCGCATTCATGCGCTCACATGACTCAAGTGTTCAAATGGAGAGCGAACTCTTGAAAGGAAAATGGATGACTGGCTGCACAGACCCGATTAATGAACGCTTCTCATCCGCCATCTGCCCGCTTTGTTGCTAACTTCGGGCAGCTTCAAACAAATCGAACTCGGTGAGTGGGTAGTGTGAATTCCTGACAAAACGCTTCATTGTGGTCAAGTTTGAAATTATTACTTCCAACAGTCAGCAGTTTCTATTTCTAAGTCTCAGGTTATAACAACGGAATGTTCTGGCACTCAAATGGCTTTATAATGAATTAGTCAAGCCTGGAAATGAAAAACCGCCGCTTTCAGCTGGACCTGCTCTGTGCCGCTGCAAAAAGAGATGAAGGTGCCTGCATGCTGATTTTGTAACTTGGTCACTTTTCCCCTCTGTCTCTGTCCTCTGTTTATTCTGCCTCCCCTCCTCCTCTGCTATGGGTCTGTCAGTCTGTGCTGGCAGTCCTGCTTATGAGGCACTTTTCTTTCAAGGAAGTTTAGATGATAAAAATGGATTTCTTTTATTGTGCTGTAATACTCTGGGTTTGCTCTTACTCTTACCGGTAACACAACACAGGAACCATTTCCATGCGACCAAGTGTTGGCCCCCTCCCCTCCCCTCTCTCCCCTCTCCTCCCTTTCCAATTCCCTGTTCCTTGGTCTTCGCACCGCAGCCATTTTCAGGAGCGATTTCAGGGCATAATAGCACTCACAAATCATCCGCTGGGCAGTGGAGCCCATGAAATTGATGTGCCTTCATTTCAAAACAATGGACGCGCCTTATGAGGGGCCTCATGATGTCATAACTTTGGCGGCTGACAGGCCGGGCAGGTGTACGCGGCCCACGCGATGGGGACCGGGGCCAATGAAACTCCAGTCGGGACGGCTTAATCAATCGCTGAGTCGAGGGGGATGGCACGGCCGTGGTGGAAGCAGCCAGCAGACACGCTCAATCACACTGCTCCCACTGAACGAAATGACAGGCTTTGGTTAGAAAACCAGGCTTCCTTATCTCCCTGGACTGGTGATGTTTCACTGTCTATCTCTGGCTATCTCTCTCCTGTTTCCAGTCCAGCTCCTCACCAAAAGACACAAACAAACAAAAAAACAGAGAGAAAAGACCATGTTCTTTTTCAACCATGCCCTTTCTGCCCTATCTGTACAATGTCATGATAAGTTGCCCAGAAAACTTTAGAGTTTAGACAGAAGTCAAATATACTGTCACAGCAATTCAGTATGATGACTCTGACTCTATATACATAATATAGACAGCCTGATATCAGTGTGAATTAAAGAGTTGCTTGGGTTTTGTGAGAGGGATTGAGGAATAAATTATTCATGTGGTCCAGTGGAAGAAGACTATAAATCTCTGGAGTTTCTGAGCTGTAAATTAGTGGCTTGGGCGTCGGTGGAGCTGCCACACTGATTTGAAGGCATTGATTAAATTAAAAAGAAAGAACTATATTTTTCAAAGGGAAAATCTCAATGTGATCCATCAGACAGACATTGCCTTTTAATTAATTCCACCCCTGCTCGTTGACATTTTTCACAGAGGGTGCAAGGGTTAAGCACACCTCCTGTATGAAAAGATTAAAAAGCCACTTACATGCTAAAAAGAATTACGGATGACTGAGGAGCATGGCTTAATTGGAAATTGATTGACTTGGCCACCTCCTTACACACCTGGTCTCATAACATTTCACATCCCTCGCGCATGCCGAGTTTGATGCATTTTTCAATAAGCAGCTCCACAGTGGCAGAACCTTTTCATACTGGCGTCTCTCTGTGGAGAAAATTGTGCGGTTGAAGCCATCTTGCCTCACCAGATCCAAGCCATCACTTCAAAGAGACAGGGTGGGGATGATCTTTGCATGACGGATGGAGCTTTCCTAGCTGCGAGTGCCGGGGAATGAGTCGCGCCGCGTATCTGGGCTTCATGTGCCATTGCCCTCCGACAGCGCCGAACAAAAAACGCGTTCGCCGTCGCAGAATCAGAGCTGAAATCAGCTCCTGCATGTCCAAGATGGATGCCTGGTGTCAGTTTGTGCAACACAGATAGCGTCTCAATCACACCTATAGCGGCGAATGCTGCAATTTTCAAATTCTCTCATTTCACATTTCACATGAGAGAATCCGCATCATTGCATTGCAGATGCATTGCGTTGTGTTGTGATGCAAGTGAACGAATGTATCCAACTTTTGCATCAATGCATGTTTTACCCCATTTTGTACTGGCTTTTTGTGATGTTGCCAAAATTAAAAATTCGAAGCTGCAATGAAAATGTATGCAACAAAAACAATAATCAACTATTTGAATTTCTGCCACGCAACAATGTTCTAGGTGTGAATTTGCACAATCACTTTTTCTAGTTTTGTCATTTCTGTTGCTGGCTAATGCTGTAATATTAAAGCTGCACTAGGCAGCTAGATTCTAAATGGCAGTGAGTGGTAAACATGTGAACTGCAACACCCAGAAATCATGTAATGTGTCGTCAGTAAAATCAGCACACTCATGTTTACCAACCCGGCTGGTCTGTGATGCTTTATACCAAAGGAAGCCAAAGACACAAGAGAGGAAAACATCTGATGTTGGTAAGTCCAGTTTTCTCTGGACGGAGTGTTGATTCATCGCTCCCTGTGGGTGGAGAAGTGAACATACTGACACCAGAATGTAATTTGGGCAAACAGGGAAATCTGCTGGGTCTCAAATGTCCTCTGCAGCTCCACTTTGAGATTTAGGCTGATAAGATGGGTATACATTCCTCAAGAGTAACATTTCAAATAATCTCAGATCATTTACAGCTACATAAATGCGTTCCATATTAAGCTATGGGTGCATCAGTGGATATAATAGTAGGATAGTGGCCAGCTCAGTGATGGAGGGAAGGCATGCATGGCTGCTCTACAGGCTCCAGACAGAGACTGACGGGGAAGTGTGGCGAGAGCAGACGGAGGAATCTCCTCTCGTCTGCTTATACGTACGTCAGCCAGGGTCACTACCATAGACAATCCTCAGATGTAAATGCAGCTAAGCACAATGGCAGGCAGACAGACAGACAGACGTGCACACACCTCTCTAGGAACACTGCACATCTCCGGCTGTCATCCCGGGCCGTGGAGGTTAAGGGAGGTCAGGGTGGCAGAGCAGGAGCAGGCGGAAAGATTGTCAATGCTGTTGACAACAAGACGAATTAACCAATACTTGAGGGAGCAACAGGCCTACTTTTCTGTTTATTAACACACTGTACTGCTGCGCCTGGACATCCCCCAAAACGCTACTTATGCTGCTTTGTCTCAGCTATTTAGCTCTATGAGGGCATGTTAACAACTTATTCACACATTCCCTCGTGGGCGAATCGGAATTTCTATTTTCTCATAACCATAGCCTCCCTGCAAACCATTTCAGCTCCCCCTGGGTTCTCAGTCTAAAGCCATGGATCTATATGAGTTGTTATTGGGCCAGGTTGGCTCAAGCTGGCGTATTCATTTATCACCGCAGGGTGCCTTAGAGCAGAATTTGTGATCCCAGAGTCAACATTAACATCGGCTTTCTAGGGCAAGGGCTTCATTATCGAGCAGAGGCATGGCGAAAGACCATTACCGCTCTGGAGAGAGATAGAACATGGAGAGGAGGGAGATGGAGGGCGAGGAAATATGAGAGGAGTGGGGATATAGGATAAGGAGAATGATGAAGTGGGATGGAGAATGAGGGAGCGTGAAAGAAGGACGCTGGCGTGGGAGACGGAGGGAGGGAAGGAACCGGGCCAATAAATCACCGGCCAATAGATAACGGGACGCACCCAGGGGATCATCCCAGCAGCGCGGAAAGTGACACCGTGATTCGCAATTAACTCCAAACGGATGAATGGGGATTTAGTTCCCTTCGGATTAATTCTGGGAATGTGATACCTGATGAGATGGCAGCCATAATGATCCTGTTGGGGTGCAGGAATCATTATTACCATTTAACTTGTATAATGGCGCTTCTCTCTGGGGAACGGCTGCCAAAATCTGGGAGACTGAAGAGCATATCAAATTAGACCTAGGGGTAGACTTGGACACCAAATGACCCAGAACAATCAACATGCACGGCCATCACAGGGCTTGAGTCATTTTATGTTCTGGTTGAGCTTTGTCTGTCTAGCCACTGAGTGTTTTCTCGTTATACCTAAGATGCTTTCCTATCTCTAATCAATTTAGCCAAATGCTCAGAGATTCAAATGTAGCTCCTAGTAACTTGAAGAGCATTTTCTATCACAAGCTTCCATTCTCCCATCAAACAAAACTGCAGTAGGAAGAAAGTTCCAAGCGACCTCAAGGACGAGATGACTCAGTCGGGCCTGACGCCGATATCCGTGCTGAGCACCAGCCACTTCTGCAACACAGGCCTTTTGAGAAGGCCGTAATTACACTGAACACACACTCTCACAGCTGTACACCCTCACTCACTCCCACAGGCGTTTAATTTGAAGATAGGGCCATACTGATGCAGAGTTTGTATTAATATATCTGTATAAATATGTATGAATGAAAATGAGAAATTACTGATTCATTCCCCAATGAAGAGCTTTTTCTGATGGTTAAAAAAAAAATCATTCATCAGAATTGAGTTTACAAAGATAAAAATGAGGAGAGGCTGTGACGGCTGAGGTCTTTGGATTTGAACCACATTTAAAAAATATTTTCCATTCTGAATTTTGCATAATCCACGACCCCAGTGTCAGTAACAGGCAAATACAACATCATGGTATCATATCATATGGTTGGCTTACTGATAAATGTTTCTGGCCCAATGTGAATTTATATATTTCTCATTATTTCTTCATTTTATGTTCACCTCCTTCACATTGATCAAGGACATCCTTGCATCTTGACTACTTGGAAACTCAATACAGTTTGAAAACTACAGATAGCAAAGCCGACTATAGCTTATTTGCCTCCATTTTGTTATTATCGTATTAAAAGCTGGGACTAAGCAAAGGGAAGATGAAAACGAGGAAGTGCTTTTTATCACACTGAACATCCTACAGTCGACGTAACTTCTGATCCAAATCGAACCAGCCCCATTCTCATTCCACTAAGCAAGAGGTCGAGCCGATTGGTACTCCAGTCCCATCCTCCATGCTAACAGCTCTCTATTATCAGGTGACTTGGGAATGAGCCCCCCCTGATTTGGCCATGTTGCGCGGTATTGATTGGGCTGGAAGGCAGTGTGTAAAATGGGAGAGCTGGGATGACCTTGTCTCTTCTACTCCTCTTCTGATTGACAAATAAAGTCGGGACAGCTGCGGAGATGCACCTGCATAGTAATCCCCTCTCTTTCAAATTGTCCAGCTGAAATGTGTATTTTGCGGTAAAGGAGCTTCCACAATGGGAAATTAAGTTTCTACCACAAACCAGAAATTGGGCTAATTCCCTTTTCATTGCCTGTCCATCTGTTTGCTATTCTCTGCAGGCTGTTATTCCCTGTCTTTCAGATAAGCTGCTTGAAGTTTTTCATATGTCTTTTCATCTGTGGTGTCTATGACTTCTGCCTTTTTTTGTTTTGGACAGGGCCATGGAGAGTGTGAGCGGGAGCGGGGGGGCACACACATAGTGAATCTATCCTGCAGTCTGTTTGTGCTCCACTGACACAGTGTACTTCCCGGCTCCCTTGGCAGTCCCGTCGCTGTCGAGTCAAATAGCAGCATTTCAGATGGGCTCCTCATTCTGACACAGCTAACTGACATGCCAGGAGGCCGAAGAGAATCAAAAAACTGGTGGGGATCTTTTGGAAAAGTACAGAACTCGCCTGCGTGTCCTGCGCAGAACGCAGCAGAGGAGGCTCGCGAGTTCCGCCGGCGCGCGCACACTGGCACGGCTAACCGAAAAGTGCCCATTTTCCTTCTCACTGGCATTTCTTCCAAAATGTCAAATCAGTCACCTGGAACGAGTTTACACGGCCCTTCGGGGATCTTTTTTTAGAATGTCAGGCCAAGCCACAAATCCACACAAAAGCGCGGATAAAGCACAACGTCCGGTGGCTTCTCATAGTGGAGCCCGAGGGGGGAAAGAAAGATGCCCAGGTTTCAGATGACTCAGTCACGCTGCACTTATCAAGTGTACATGTAATCTCAGGCAGTGTTTTGTCTCCACAATAACCCGGTCATGTTTATCTTGTGGAAGTATCCCATGACCCCGTTTCCTGTCCAGCTCGGCTCCTTGGGACAGTACGTCTGCATACTCCACTGATTTCCTTCATACCGTCCCCAAGGCCACTAAAAAGCAGGACACTTGTCTTTCTGGGGAACCAAACAAAAAAAATAAAAAAGACAGACATCCACCAAATGCCATCTAACAAGACAGCGGTATTTACTGCCATTATCTGGGCTTTGTCTCACGTTTACTTTTAGTAGGACAGTGTAGACAGCCGCAATAAATCGAGCTTGCTGACCACATAAAAAGGAAACTACAGTTTACGGTGCCTTGGGGCATAGAGAGAAACACAGGATGAAGTAAGTTATACCTGAGGCAATAAACAGGTCTTGGCTTGCAAAAGCATAAGAATAAACTCAGGCCTGATGCAGAATCCATAATAATAACAGACGGTGATTGTCACAGGATGTGCTATAGGCCCGGGACGGGACGGGACAGGATGGGACGGGATGCGTAGCAGCCTCTCTCCTCCTTGTCATCTCGGCTAGTCATGTACAGTCTCCGTTGGCTTGGGGAAAAGAAAGATGTTTACCTCTGATTTGATCCACAGCACTACCCAGGATCCAGGACCTGTGTTTATCTGTTGAATGTGTATGCAGTATCGAGCCCGGTGTCAAGAAGGCTGTCGCTTAGAAGTGGCCGCTTTAATTCACCTTTGATTTCACAGATTGTGCAACTGGTTCGTAAAAATGTGGGTAATTTGCAGACTGGTTTGTCGCATTTTTTTTTTAAATTTCTGCAGTGGTTAGAAAGGGGCATTTGCTGAACCTTTAGAAAAAGTCTGCATTCCCTGAGCCATTTCATCAAAAGTTTTCTTAAATTGCTGATTATGAATACTTCCAACATTCTGGCGAAGGTTCAGAGGATTTTTGTGGTTTTAAATAGCCTACCTTTTTTTTTTGGACTGGGATGAATGGGGATATCCCTCCCATGCCCCCCGTGGAGAGATTCATTTGAAATAGGGAGAAAGTTGGCTTTGCATCTTCGCTGGCAATGTTCGGACTTGTGAGGAAAGGCCAGGAGCACATTTGGACTCTGGAGAATAATGATTTAGACTGAAGAGCACATAAAGTAATGAAGCAGGGGGCGGATATTTAACGGAGTTGGACTTGAGTATCAATAGCCTGCCTGGGATTTAAAATACACCGTTCGAGGTTTTGCAGTTATATCCGTTATAATAATCGGTGGTAATAATCAAGCGCAGCCCTCGGGCCAAATCTGAGGCTGAGAGGGAAAAAAAGCTACATGTGGTCTTAAGGAAGATATTATAAGACAAATTTCCTTTGTGGCAACAATTATATCTACCGGCATCAGTTAATGGAAGCCATAAGTTAATGTTGAATAATGCTATACAGTTATAATCTTACATAGATTTAATTAAAGTTGGACTACTTTTATGAAAGCCTGTTCAGAAAGCCTTAATATAAAAACCACTTTTTGAAGAGGCTTTTAAAAAAGTAGTTTGACTTATAATATATAGAGTATTATAGTATGCAAATGACTTTATCAATGAAAAACTATATCAGAAGAGAGGGGGCAGTAATTGATTATTGAACTTTATGGTGCCTCCATTTAGTGAGCATCCTACCGTAGGATAGCAAGACCAGGCCTGTAATTAAGACAATAATACCTTCAGGAAGTCTGCTACCAGCGTCGTATTGACTTGCACTTTGGTTGAGAATAGAATTAATGATCGGCTGCATCCTGATGCACCACAAATACTCAACTCTTGGAAACGGGGAAAAGTCATTAGTTACCTAACTCTTCACATGACAAAACACATTGTGTACAAGGACACGCATGTGTGTCCATGTCTACTGTTGGGGCAAGCCGGGGCATTTTCCACCTCCCTCTGAATATGTTCCGACATTCCCCTGCGTCCTGTTAGTGCCTCTGAATGATTTAAGGCGCTTTCGTGCCGGCAGTCCGGGAAGAAGCGAGCACCGCCGGTGACAGTTTGGTCTCACCCTTTTTTCAAGCTTGGATGTCATCCCCTGAAATAGCAATAGCGCTCGCTCCTGTTGGCGAATTGCTTTTAGCGCATGCGGCCCTGAAGAAAAAACAACACGGGGACCACGTCAAAAAAAACCACCCATACGAGCGGAGCGGCTTCCGCAACTGCACGGCATGATGGAAAGGCGTCCTGCCATGGCTGCGTTGTTTACAAGAACTTGCCGCTGCATGCACGCTAGCTGCTGAGGTTACAGCATGGAATTAGGGAGGAAAAGTAATCACCCCGTAAATTCACTCACTCTTGTGTGTGTGTGTGTATGTGGAGGTCAGAGGGGCAGCTCAGGCATGTCTTGGCGTCTCGTGTCTTATAATCTCCCATAATGGAGGAATTAGGCCTGCTGGCAATTGCAATATCCCCTCCCTGCCTCAGGTCCAATGGAAGCAGACAGACACACTGAATGTTTTATGGAACTGATGATAACAACGCAGCCCGAGCTCCAAGTAGCGGGCTAGATTTATCTGGTGCTGAGGCTTAGCGTAATTAAGTACGGGGAGTGGCGGCCGACATTACTGCTGGATGAGCGGCGAGACTTCGGAGCACCTGAGACTTTGGGAAGCTGTGTCCGGAACCTCCAGAGATCTTCGGGATGCTACAACCAATGAAATGTATGGCTCTCCTGCACTCTAAAAGGAGGGAGATTGCACAAACAATGCCAGAGGGAAAGCAGTCTCTAGCATCGTAAAGTTGTGTTGCCAATGGTAGATGATAGCCCAAGGACAGTTTGCAGTCGGTGCCGCCTTGATTAGAATGAAAGAGTGTTTCTCTGTAACACAAAGGCAGCCATGAGAATGCCTTGTTCTTTCTGCAGAGAAAAACAGGATATGAGAGAGAGAGAGAGAGAGAGAAAGAGAGAGACAGAGAGAGAGAGTTTGTGTGGTATTTTTAAAGTCTGGGTTAGATGTTCTTGTGCTACAGCATTCAGTGTATTTGCAATGGTATCAACAAATCTCACATTTTCTCGGACTGCAGTCCAGTATCTCCACGGTGACCCGTTTTGGATGACAGCAGGGACACTGGCCCTCTTGAAAAGTTATTTCCTCACATAAGAGAAATGAAAACTGTTGACTGTCCAGGTTATGTACAGTCTTTATATGGTTAGTCAGTGTATTCTCTGAACACTGGACTGAATTTTTTGTTTTTTTTTGTTTTTGCACAGTGAAATGTATTATCTGAGTTTTCCATTGACTGCTAACATTACATTTGTAATACGAGAGTGAAACAGACCTATTTCTTATCTTAGGATGGGTTGAGAAAGGTCAAAAGGTTCTTATGATCTCCTCTTATGCATCTAGAGGTCAAATTCTTCATATGTGTATACTGCCTATCCAATATTCAGATGTTCGAATACATTCTGGATTGTATCTTTGCGGGTTCTTTACTGCTGTATTCCACAATATCTCAGACAGCTGCTGAACTGATTTCACAGCATCAGATTTTATGAGCAATTACAGGGTCACTGCATCCATTTGTATGTTGATGAAATATGCTGACACGATGCTGTAAGTATTGCTTAGTCCATTGATTCAGAGTCTTTGTTACAAATGCAATTACACTGGTTTGTTTCGTCTAACTCTCTCTGTCTGCTAGATAATGATCCTTTCCAATCAATGCCACTCCATGTGGCGGTTTAGTGGCACTTCATATTGCAAAGCTCCAACTGTCCAGTATACAGAAGATCCAGTGTTTGTCAGCATCTGGAAATCTGCATGCTGTGAATGATGACACAATGTACTGCATGATCATCATTTACACATGACATAGATGCATGTATTCTGAGCAGGTTGCATCTCTACAGTCCTATACAGTGTCAAATACATCTTCATGCTGTCAGTCGTCTGACTGGCACAGCCTTCAGGTCTATTGATGAACACGCATATGAAAATGTACACGCGCGCGCGCGCACACACACACACACAAACACACAACCACACACACAAACAA
>OMOV01103729.1:0-11300 GCA_900312565.1 Beryx splendens | reverse complement strand
TACGGACATGGCAAGAAAAAATATATACATGTTTATATATACATATATATATATGTGTATATGTATATATATACGTATATAAATAACTGATGACGATCATGGTGATAACAGTTTTAAAAAATAACGTCTTTTCATTTTTTATGGAAGGTGGCTTTCTTTTTATCCCCTTTGTAAAGTTTTTGGGTTTTTTGTTTTTTTGTTTTTTGTTTTTTTTTCTTAGTGCTTTAGTTTTAGGTTTTCCATTTTATACTTTTCTTTCCACCTCTTCTCCCCTCCAGCAGAGGGTTCTAGCTCTGTTGGTGCGTTGATATTACAGCTGAATGGATTCTGTATAGAAAAAAAGGTGAATAAATAAATTAAGAACTGTGTAGTGAAACATGGATCCTGAAGCGCTTAATCTAAACACTTTGTCTCCTTTTAACCCCTCCCCTCTCCCTTCTTCCCCTACTCGTTCAGGATTCTGCTGTAAATAAACATGACTCTAACTGTACCACCAGTGTCTGCGTGTCATTGGGTCACATGCAAAAACATTTATGAGGTTTATTTACATCTGGCCATACAGTCCTTTCTATATTCTCAGTATTCTGCAAAGCTGATTCAATAACTTGAAGCAGCCACATGCATAGATCTCACCACGTGCAACTTTGCAAAAAGCATGTTGGAAGTTTGACAGTGTGTAAAACCTACAAGATACTTAAAATTTCCTTCTGCACAGACAATGTGAGGCCTGCTGCAGGTTTACTTACTAAAACTTGGATGATTGCTTGATAGAATAGTACAGTATAACTTTCATTGGGTCAGACAGAGTTACTTCCCACACTCCTGGAAAACCTGGAAAAGTCATGGATTCTGTTTTTTCTGGTATTTTTTGCCTTTATGTAGAGAGAGACAGGAAAGACTGGGAGAGAGAGGGGATGACATGCGACAAAGGTCCTTGACCAGATTCGAATAGGACCACTGAGCCACCAGGATGCCCCACGTCATGGTAAATGGACTGCATTTATATAGCGCTTTTATCCAAAGCGCTTTACAACATGCCTACATTCACCCATTCACACACACATTCACACCGATGGCGGCCAGCTGCCACGCAGGGTGCTGGCGCAACCATCGGGAGTAGTTTGGGGTTCAGTATCTTGCCCAAGGACACTGCGACATGCGGACGGGAGGAGCCGGGGATCGAACCACCGACCTTCTGATTAGTGGACGACCTGCTCTGCCTCCTGAGCCACAGCCGCCCCAAGTCATGGAATTTTAAAATTGTATTTTCCAGGCATGTAGAGGTTATAAAAAAGTTTTACAAAGGACATGAAATTGTATTTGTGAAGTTGATGATGATGATGATGTCAAATGTCACAGAAAGCTGTGGCTGGTTGGTTGCTGACTGTTTCTTGTTGACAGTTAAAATAATATTGTAATCCTTGATTTTAAAGTGAAAAACAAACTTCATTAGTGTTTAATTCAGTCTCATTAAAATTTAGACATGGGAATCTGAAAAGGGGTCATGGAAAAGTTTTGGAATTTCATTGGTGAAAATGTGCAGGGACCCTGGGCCGTAGTAACTGAAACATATGGTTCATGTATGGGGACATGCAAGTCCAGTTGTTAGGGCTTCCAATAAAATATAAATCACCTTACAAACATACAACATATTACAGGACAGGTATGTGTGCAGTGGCCTAGTGGTTAGTGCTGCTGTCACAGCAAGGAGGCCGTGGGTTTGAATCTCGGCCCGGTCCTTCCTGTGTGGAGTTTACATGTTCTTCCCCTGTTCGCCTGGGTTTCCTCCCACAGTCCCCACAGAAATTTGCCAGTGAGACTCTACAATTAAAACTGACGAAGCAATTCCAAAAATCACCTGGATGCCAATGTAAAGTAGCTAGATTACCATTTAAGTGACCCCTCCCTGTTGAAAGCCTGGTGCTGCATCCTGAACTGGTTCCAAGAATAGAGAAGGGAACAGCAGTCGATATGAAGAAGGAAGTTTTGAGACAAATATTTAATGCCTTCCTGACAACTTGTAAGAATGTCAGATACAAATACAGCTGCTGTAAGCATTATCAGCATCACAGCATAACAAAAATAAGACCCAGGATGTATCCTTGAAGAAGTCCACAGTTATATTGTGCTGATGAGGATATAGAGCTACACACGGAAACAGAGAACTGCCTATCTGAGAAATATACAGTATAAACCGAACAGAGCAGTGTCTGTAATTCCCACAAAACTCAACAATTAAGATGTTATCAACAGCATCATTGGCAATGTTCAATAAAACTAGAAGTTATCAGCATCATTCTGGCTCCTAGTAGCCTTACTATTTTTAGAGTCAAAACCAGAGTATTTTTCAAATTTATCATGTCTGCTCTGACATCCAGGAAAGAAGGATGGATTTAGAAATCATGTGTTATTTACTTCCTCTTAAAGGCAATGAAAGTGTCCAAAATATAGCTTAACAATTTCCCTACTCAAAACACTGAAACAGCTGTCACAGTGCTAATTGTGCTACAGATGAATCCATTGCATTTTATAGGTACTGTAACTAAAACATAATCAGTAAATGTAAGTATAAGATTTCCAGATGTTGATCTTATTCGTGTTCTTGGGGCCAAACATGCTATTTCTGACTGATGTGAAGGAGCGAGGCGACATAGTCATGACGTCTCCACTGGCAATTTGCATAAACTTGTATTCCCAACAGTGTCCAGCAGATGGCGACACAGTCCAAATCACTGAAAACACCAGACGTCAGAGCAACATGAGCAGCCTACATGTCGGTCCTCAAACACACCACACTGAAGCTCTGTGCAGCCACTGCTGCTGCATGCTGCATGAGTGATCAGTGCATGGCATATCACAACCAAGATGATAAGGCTGTTGTTCAGATTAACCTGTTTTAGTAACACTACAGTGGCTTTACAGCTTAATTTGCTCAAATGAATGCAAACTACAAAGCTACAAAAAACATATTTCCACAGTGAACCGTGTATGGGATGTGGGCTTTTTGTGGGCCGATTCACAAAAATCAGTCTGCTCATTTATCAGGAAGTCTGTTCAAATGATAGACATCCCCTCATTAAACTGTGTAATCGATTCCTGTAGGCCACCATGGAGAAATCTTCTGAGCCTCCATGCGAAAATGGCGGCCTCAATGACAGGCCAAAGATGCTGAGTCAAGAGTTTATAGCAGGGCTGGTGCAGAATAGGAATAACACTCAGAAAGGCTGAGTTCTTCTCTCTGGGCTTGTGCTCATCATCACTGGGTGTGAAGCCTTTTGTCTGTTTGATCCATTTTAGTTGCCCAGTGAAAACAAATTTTAGCCCTTTGGAAGACTGTTATAAAGACAAATGTAGGGCGAAAACGTACTCACTGAGTATATGCATTTAGCCTGTAATTTTTTACGTTTAAAAATATATATATAATCAATACAGTTCACAGTTCAGTGAGCTTTACTTTGATATTTGTTGCCATTTCCGTCAGTTGAAATGAGGCACAAGTCATGTTTTCATGCTTAATAGTCTATTTTCACAGTTCTGTTAGTTCTCCAGATTGCTGATGGTACTGAGCTAAAAGGTGTTGGGTGAAAGAGACAGACAGACAGACAGACAGACAGACAGACAGACAGACAGACAGACAAGTAAGCATGCAGACAAACTGTAAGATGGACAGACAGACAGACAGTCAGACTGACCTAGTGACTAACTGGCTGACTGACTGCCTGGATGAAGTGGAAGGGGGATGAGGACCAGGACACTGGGGGTGGGGGAGGTCGGTGAGGTCAAGGCAGGCAGGGTCCACCCCTCTTCACCTATTGGCCAGACCGGCCAGTGAGTTCTTTGCAGCTTTGTAGCCCTGAAGTGGACAGAATTCCACCAGGGCCATGGGGATTGTAGCATGTCATTTGTAAAACATTTTGGCGAGATGGTCCTAAAAAAGGAGAGGTTGGCCCACATTTGGAATGCGGGGTTTTGTATTTAGAGGAGGTCCTAAGATCCCTTTCCTATTGATCCTGAGATTACAGGCAGGCAGGTGATAGGGCAGCCCAAAACAACCAACCACTGCTGCAGTAATCATTTTAGGTTTTGATGTTGAGGGACAAGAACTCTTTAATTTTCAGTCTCAAAATCAGACCAGACACACTCGGTTTGTAAGTTGATGGCATAAACTCCCCAGGCTTGAAGAAGGTTATGTTTCATAATTTCTGTGACTGAAATAAGATATGAAATAAACCACAAAAGGAGCATTAATCCTGCGTGAGGGTACTAGTTTGCGTTTAACTGTACTTTTTATCCAGTACCTGGCCAAGACATTTGAAAATGCTGAATTCTTCTGCCGTCGCTGCACACGTCTGTTCCCAGCCTCACGTGTGGCAAAGTGGTAACAAGCAAATATGTAATTGGCAAAACCTCATAATAAAGTTCAAATTCAGTAGCACATGAAGTCAGCCAGTTGCAGGTACTGTAGAAATGTGTCTGTGTTTGCTGGCCATGGCCCCTGCTCATGCCCATATTAATGGCAGAGCGGCTCCTTCCCCTGCTCCCCTCTCCTGGCCAGGCATTCCAGGCTTGTTTAAATAAGGCTTGCTTGCCTGGGCGCGGGTGGATTCCCCTCTGGCCCTTTGCCCTTTGACCTAAAGTGCATTCCGTATGTAAAGTGAGGAATTCCTCTGAAGTTCAGTTAATGGAGTTGAGTTTTCATCCTTTGGACTCTGCTCCAGTCGCCCAGTGGAAGGAAAAACAATCTTGGTGTGCACTGTTGGGCAGCTGTGTGAGTTACGGCTGAGGTTTATTGTTAGTTTGTGGTTAAAAATCCATTCTTCCCACTAGCAGATCGCGATTTCAAGCTTCAATAAACTTCAACAATGATCCTCTGGGATCATGAGTGATTGATTTAATGGCGGCCGGTGTGGAGGAGGAGCGTGGAGGTTTGAGGAAGTGGAGTTTGTTTAGTTCTTCCATTGGTTTATTTCAGCTGCTCTGGCCACTTTGTTGGTGGAGAAATATGGTAGCAGGAATATTAATGGTATTATCACCGTGGACAATTACATATCAAAAGTACAGAGGTTACAAGTGTGAAAACATTTGTGTTATCTGCACCTATACAGATGAATAGTTTGAGTTTATTCCCAGTCTGTCTTGCAGTACAAAGATTAAAATAATGCTGAATGTTTATCCCTAAAAACATGTGATTAAAAGCAGAACAGTTACAATTTCAACAACTTACATACAATACACATTACGTATTGTTTTTAAAAAAAGGAAGGAAGGAGTGTCTTCTTCAGCTGCTTGTTGCTTTACACATCCCTCTCTATGAACTTCTGGACATTTCAACAGCATAATAGAAACATTTCCTATGAAACTTCACTGGCAGCGCGGCGGACCCGGGGAAGCACACCCAGGCAGGCGGCTGGTGAGAATGCGTAGCTGAAGATAGGAACGTGGGACGAGGTTCTCCTGGCGTTGTGCTTTAGGAGCCCTGTGTGCTGTTGGAGACGCTGTAAAAGGCTGTGCCACCCACACAGCTGGAATGTCATGCATGCAGTCCATAGAGTCTGTTTCAAGAGGGAGGGGAGGGGGGGGGAGCCCTCTTTGGAAGAGACAGGGTGCAGAGGGGCTTGGTGCTCGAGGTGGGGTCTCCTACTTCATGGAAAAGATAGGCAGAAAACCCACTCCCTACCCCCACACCTCCTACACACCCACACAGCCACACAAACACAAAAAAAACCTAATCCATTAACCTTTTTGGTGGGAAATTATCAATGACAATCCATCATAGTTGTTTGGTCTCCTCCCGATGAGAGGGAATCTGGAGAGAGAGGTAAGACGGTGGTGTGGGGGTTGGGAGAGGTTAAAGGGCAGAGGAAGAAAGGAGGTACATTTTCGGAGGATGGGAGGCTGGAAAGCGAGGGAACAATAACTCCCATGTTTAAAAGGCTCCTCGCAGCCCCCATGACACCTCACACAGCCAGCAGTTCAGACGCAGGCCATTCAGAAGGGACTGGCTGTTGGTTGCACCTTCCCCCCAGGGTGCTTTTCACAATAAACATTTCCAAAACATGCAACTGAATTGTTTTACCTCTCTGTTTAGGAAAAAAGGTACACTTTAAAATATTAACATGTGGGGAAAAACAGAATCTGGGTAGACTTTTCTCTTTTATTTCTAAACTATATACCCTTTATTTTTCCAAGATTAAATACATCCAAGCTGAAAGTGTCTCTGTGTTGCCACTCTGAGGACAAATACTCACAAAAACACACAATTACAACCACAGTGAACCACAAATACTTGCAGAATCTAACAAAAAAGAATCGTTTAATCCCTTCAAATATACAAGTTTGCTTTTTAGGAATTTGTCGATGAAATTGCAGCTGCTATTTATCTTACAGGAACGTGGATGAAGTGGCCTAAGGAAGCAAATTATTTCGTTATCAGGACTCTTAAGAAATTGCATTATTACTTATGTGCATTATTGTTTAGACTGGATGTTCATTTACAGCGAGAGAAGTTGAAATTTCAGTGATAGTAAAAGTAATTTACTGTCATATGTTTGGAGTTGCTCTGTTTATTCAGTGTTTATTTACAAAATGTTTCAATTACATGTCTGAATTTGGGTTTTAAAATTCCATAAAGAGCTGAATATTACATTCAGCTCAGAAAACATACGTTTGAAATAGTCTTATTAAATTATTTTAATGTTTTTCCAGTGCAGACGTCTTGAGTAAAGACAAATCCCAAAATGAATCATCGATTAATTTCAACATTTTGAAATCAATTAATCTCAAATAATTCAATACCAGTGTGATTTCCCTCTATTCCGGGGTGTAATCATATTGAATTTGAGTTGAATACCATTATATTAAATATTTTAACATATTTTTGAATACATATAAACCACAGGATAATAACAGTGATGGAAACTGATTTAAAAATATCTATAAATGAGATGAAGGAAAAATTGTTTAATGAAAACAATACGCCTATATATCCTTTTATCAGATGGTGTTTCATTTAAGATGGTAAATACGTAATTAATTTTACATTTTTACTGCACAAATCTGGTAGAAAATACGAACGTAATCCTCAGTGCTTCTTAAAGTTGGTTGATTTCATTTACCCAGAGCAGATGGACTGACTTCAACGAATAAAATTTCCACTGTGAATGTGCTTTTCATTAATTAACTCTGTTTGAAAGTCACTAAACCCATATTAATATACAATTAAATAATCTTTAAAACAAATCAATTATGGTACAACAATTATTATGCCTGCTTTGTCTCTTCTATGGAGGAATATTTGTAGAAAACACTCGCTGACGGACAGGGAAAAGCAACCAAACTGTGTGTAATCAATTCTATAATCTTTCTTCTGGGACTGTATCCGTTCCTCTGAAAATCTGAAGATGTTGTATGAAATTGTGAATGATGCTCTGTCAGATTCTGATGTCTTTTATCTGACACCAGATTTTAAATCTGCATGTCAGCCCGATAACGCCTCTGAAACCTTTCCTTTCATAATCATTGTATCTCGATTTCACTTAATATCTGCAACTCTAAAATGAATCTTGTGTGCAAAATAGCTGCAGCCCTTTATTTCCTACAGACTGATCATTTGACTGAAGTTCATTTCCATGTTATCAACATCTTTTTACCATGCTTTATGCTATTCTTTGAAGAGAAGATACATAATGATCCTCAGTTGCTTTTCATTAGATTTTCATTTGAGATACATCTATTTAAAGACATAATTTTCTGCTCCTGGGCTGCCTCTGGTTCAACTGGAGTCAGCAAAGACTTGTTATGCAGACCATGGATTTACTAAGATATGAGATGTAAAAAATATAACTACACACACCATTTTAACAAGAGTTAGGAGAACAAATAGACCTACATGATTCTACCCACTGCAGAAAGTCTTGCTACTTTTCATGTCCATTTTCATAAATAACTTTTGTGCTCACACTAAAAAACAACGTCTGATAACACAAGTTCAGTCCAATTAAGGAGAGTCAATGGAGAGACAGTCTGAGAGGCAAAGGGGGCATCACTGCTCCTAAATCTTCACCGGATCCACCATGCCCCGCCTTACATCAAACATTTTTTTGCCGACTGGCTGCACAATCAGATCTCTTCTGAGTGGGCTGAAGTGGGTGGGTGTGTGGGGAGTAAAAAGTGGGCCCTCTCCCACTGGATAATACCATTATTTCAGCTCCTCTGGCCAGGAATGCCAAATTTCACAGCCCGCTACTCCTCTCTGTGCGTCAATCAAAGCTTCGCAAGGGGTTCAGGCGCCCACTGGGACCGCCTCCACCGCTGTCCACACCGCCCGTGTCCAGGCACCGTCTAATTAACGACTGATTTGATCCTCCGGTCCTCACCAGGCGCTATACATGTGATGCGCTGTGGTCATGCATCTTCTTACCCGGTCGGTGCTCCTTCAGTAACTTGCATAATTACTTCGGTGTGTGTTTTTTTTAGCAACTTACACAAGTATAGAGACCTGTCAGCCGTCCTATAGGCGCCCAGTATAACAGCCAAGCCAATAAGCAGCATGTGCTGCAGAACAGCATGGGACTAAATCATTTTGCTCATCCGACGCATTAAATCGTGCAGTGTTGTCAGTAGGATATAACCGCTACCTATAGTACAGCCTATGAGAAGATGCATTCATGAACCACGGGTTAATCCGTAGTTTGAAGCAATGAATAGCATTACTGTTCCTGCAGCGGCCAACAGGCTCATTATAATTCCCTTTACAAACGCACGCTAAATAGTTGCGTGAAAACGAGACGGATAAAGTAACAGCGAAACGGATGATGAGAAATTTGTGAATGGGAGACAGTTAATCAGGTATTCGTTGTACGGTGTGACGCTTCCCTGCGTGCAGCCAATCCTGGATCCGATGGAAATGTTGAACACGCCGAAACCAAACCAATGGCTCATCATATAGCAAAGACTAGCGCAAGAAGAGGCCAATCAGTAGGAGGCATGCAAACGAGGAATTTGCTCCGGCAGGCTCTGAATGTCAAGTAGTCAAAGATGGAGTCCGGATCTGGGAGGCCGTGTGGCTGTGCATGGAAGACTTGCGATTTTTCAATCTTCAAGCTCCACAGATATGATTTTTACATGTTCCCCGTCCTTTAGGAACGGCGGCGCGAATTCCCAAAGCGGCGGACCGTTGAGTGTGGTTTGTGGAGAGGGTTGGTTTTCTTTGTTTTATGGACAACTTTTGTTTCTTCTCTTTTTTTTTGCCTATAACGGATTGTCCCTCCCTTGGCTAGATACTATTCATGAATTTGGAGGGGGGTTGTCCGCTGTGAGTTGCATTTTGCGTAATTGCCAGGAGCTCGGTGCAAACTTGGAAGTTGTAAAGGTAGAGATGTGGCGATTAAGTGTTTATTTGTGCGACTTGAGGAGGAAAACACCAATAAGAGTGAAGTCAATTCCGTGCGCTGCGCATCTGGGGAGCTCGCTTCAAAACTTGATCACTGCTATCAAACGCGTTGTGGAGAGATAAACGCGTCCTGCAGCTTTCTGGGCTCTGGTTGTAGTGTAGTGGGCCTCTGAGGGAAGCACACTCACGGTCCTGGTTTGTACGTGTAACCTAGTCTCTTGTGCAATCTAACAAGTCGTCCGTATTGTAATGTAGGATAGGCTTGTGAGCTGGCACGAATGGGTTGTAGAGCAAATTCAGTGCTTCTGGTGTTAAGGAGGCTCATAGGCCTATCACAGATATATGTATGTATATGGCGGAGAAAATCAAAACAGGAATATCTCTATGTGTTTATAATCATCATATGGACCAGGCCCAGGAAAGCCTACCTCGTTATCCAGAGATTTCCAATGTATTTTTCCTCTTTTATGCAAATATCCTCCGCATGGTATGTAACAAAACACTAACTGTGCAAAGTTGCAGGACGTACTTTGCTCATTTTTTTAGGTTTTGTTCAGTTTTTCTTGTTGCTAGTGTCACTGAAATAGAGAAAAGCAACTTTTTGTGATCGACAGACAAACAGAAGTTTTTTCACATCGGATAGGCGAATTAGGCCTAATTTATTCAGTCGGAACCGAGGTGTTTTTTTTAAGTAATAATGACAAATTGGATGCAGAGTTAAGAATTTGTACTTAAGTGATAAAATGCCTTTGATAAGTAGGTATGGTGGGTGGCTGGGCTCAGCCTACAGCCCTTTATGTCCCCTATCTCGAACCTCCCATTTCCCCCCCAAAAAAATTAGAATGCATGTCATTCACTGGAAAAGAATAGTATGGGCCCACATGCTGGGAAATTCCCATTCTCCTATAGGGTGAGAGTAACCTATGCTGTTTAATTTATGAAGCTGATTAAACTCCATTGTTTGTAATAGTTATATTATTATACTGTATTCTTTAACCTTTTGTCACCCACAACAGCATAATTAGTGCATTAAATCGTTCTGTGAAAATTGCAGCTGTAGAGATGGTGTGCAGAGGGCATGCAGGGAAACTGCTACCAAGATACTGTATGTCAGCAGTTTGCAAACTTTAAAACTTAACTGGATTGTGAAATCTTCAAACACTCTGAGCCTGTGTAGACTGGCATATTTCTGTGATCTAACTTTAGAAATCTTTATTAGATCCAATTTTACAGATAACAATATAGGCGTTTATAATCCACTTATTAGTGCTGTGAATGAGTTGTAATTTGGGTCCACAGTATCAAATGTGATCATCTCTTGCTGGTTGTCATGGAGGGACTGGTGGATAGTTGAGCCAGTATCTGCACTGGAGGTTGATGGTGTCCATGTTGTTGTCCACTGCCCTTTTTCTGTTGCACTACTGGACATTGAGATGAGCAGTGCAATATTAAAAGGGCATTGGCTGATGAAACGGAGACCCACACCTCCCTTTACTGCCTTAAGCCTCACCCTTCAGATGTAGTCAGGCCACAAATACAAGGGGTTCCTAAAATGGGTGCGTGCGTGTTGTGTGTGTGTCTGTGTGCAAAAGTCTTGGGCACCCTATATTTTTTATATAAATGTTGTCTTAGATGTTAATTTAACTGTTTTCTGCATTCGTGTATCAGTTGACTGCTATTTATTGTAAAGCTTTTTGATATTTAGAGACTTTTCATTTCATTATTTCTGAAAGCATCTTCGCTTTATGGATTTTTTTTTTTACATGTGCCTAAGAGTTTTTGCACAGTACTGTGTGTGTGTGTGTGTGTGTGTGTGTGCGTGCGTGTGTGTGTGTGTGCGCGTGACTATGAGGATGAGAGTTCAAAGGTTAAACATCTAACACGGTCGCTGATATCGATTCGGGAGCAG
>OMOV01103725.1:0-11355 GCA_900312565.1 Beryx splendens | reverse complement strand
GCGGGGGAGGGGGAGGAGTTTGGGAGGGGCAGGCACATTACTGTGGGAGTTTTAATCAGACATCAGAAGGGGTATTAACGGGGAAATGTGCTAAAGGAGCAGGATCAAATAAAGATCTCACTCCACTGTAATGAAACGCTGTTCTTCGGCGCGGCGGCTAATCATTCCAGCCCAGTTTCAGCTCCGATTGCTTAAAGCCAAAAAAAAAAAAAGGCACAATCACAGAGGTGAGAAAATGATTTAAATGGGGTTTGCAATGATAACCCGGCATCTTTCTGTTATAATAGGTGTACTGATAGCCGTCTCCTCCAACCTCATGCTTTGACACAAGAGATGAACTCCATGTTCTCATACGTAAACACTCTTTTGTCTCTTTGTACCTGTCTGATGTGTATTTCATAATCTCACCTTTAGTTTAGTTTACAGGAGGAAAAGACAATCGTATCTGCTGACATCTGAATCCTGGGCTAGCTGTTGTCTCTGGCTGATGAAATCCCCCTCGCATTTAATAATATGAAAAAGCGAATCCCGGTCAGGATGCTTGAGAGCACAGAGAACAGCCAAGCGTGATTCAGACATGTGTCGGCAAAGCGCAGGCTGTGCCAGAAACTTACCACTTAACATTTACCACTCGCAGATGTAAACCAATATATTTTTACGACATTTTCTTAGGGTTGGGTCATATAGAGCAACCTTATACCTTTAAAATGAATTAATCCTCATTGCAGCAATGGCCACGCAGATCAGCAATTTTGAAGAACAATTAGGACCACAGCTATTTTCGGACCATTCTTACAACATTATCCCTAATTAACTTTGTCCTGTTCGCCAATTTCCGTCCCTGCTGTGGGCTATTTTTTTTAATCAGGTAGGTCAATTAAGAAGAAAATTTGTATTTATAATTGGATATCTCGGTTGATTTCATCACCTTGAGAGTGAAATTCCCTGCTAGGAATGACAAGTGTTTCGCAAATCAACACCGATACACCAGATTTCGGTGAATCGCCTTTGCTTCCACTGGAGGGGAGAAACAACAGATGGTTGACAGGTAGTGCTTCAGGAGATATCCACAGCTAGGGGCTAAAACCTTACTCCTGCGCTAGTACAGTCAGCTAATGAATATTTAAGCCGCACCAAAGCCCCCCATCCCCGCTCCCTCCATTAAAGCATTTTCAATGCGCTCAGACTATCGCCAGTTAAGAATTTCCCCAAAGCCTTGCCTCTTCAGAGGTGGAGCACGATAAAATCAGTGACTCAGACTCCACTCCTTATCAGAGTCCATCTCTTCTATAAGCTATAAATACACGCTGCGTTTTTTCTGTTGTTGCCCAAATCCCATCCCACCTGCACCTCCCATACCTCTTTATTTCTCTCTGTCTAATGCATCACTCTGTGCTTCTGTTCAGGCCCTCTTACCTTACTCTCTGTGCTCTGGTGCAATGGATGTCCTCGCTCTGGAGATCAGTTTCCCCTGAACAAATCATGGATACGTGTGATTATGAATTCAAGAAATTATCCTCAGTGTGTGTGTGGAGGAATGGCTTTTTGCATGTGGTTTTAAATGCCATTAATAGCTATGCTAGGGAGGCTGTTTGGATGAGTCTTTTAGTCTTTTACTCAAGCTAAGGTCTGTGAAGTTCCTTATGTGCAAAGATACATTATTTTCTCTGTTATGAGTCACCAATACAGACGACACATATAGTTTCACAGATTATAAGTGCAGAGTAACGAGAGAGACGAGAGATGAAGAGAGTGTGTGAGACAGACAGAAAGACACAGGCAGAGAGAGCTGGAGAGAGAGAGCGAAATACCAGCTGAATCAGAAGGTAAAGTTGGCAGACTTTCGAAATACTATGGAATAAAATGTTGCCCAGAGGGTGAAGAAAAAAAATCCGCTGTCGAGCCCTTCAGAGTCCACCTAATCTTTTCTAATTTCAAAAAAGAAAATTATGTCCTTGTGCCACATAGCTATCGAGGAAGGGGAAGGCGATTTCAATCACGGTTGAGTTCTACATCTTAGCAGAGGAGCTGTACATGGAATTATGTCCGAATATGTAAGACGGTTATGTATGGTGAAGCCTCAAGATGAATAGCCAAGCCCTTAGAAAGGTTATGAATAAGCATTTTGAGGCCAGAACAAAGCGTGTGCAATACTGGCCAGAGATAAAGCACAGTAATCACATCTATCTTTGACACGGAGATAAATCTCTGCTAGTCAACATTTACTGAAATGCAGTGTGTGGAAAGATTTAAATTGAACGAATTCCACTCTATCAACTGGTACGTCCCAACACACATCCATTACCTTCACATGAATCTCAGGCTCCAATTCGTTTCTCTCATCTTTTGAGTAAATTATAACACCAGGATTATAGCAAAGTAATAATAAATGCTACGGATCAAGCCTTCATCACCTGCTGAAGACACTAGATTTCTTTACCAGTAGTTGCTTTTCCACATTAAACAGGTGGAGTCATGAGTGGATGGAGGGACCAGTGGTAGTACAATTTATGTTACACATTATGTTACAATGTATTTCTGAAGCGTGCTGCAGTATCGCTCTAGATATGCATGGAGAGAAAGGGCTAAGCAGCAGAAACGTGCCAAACATTTGCCCCTCGCTCAAAGACTCCTGTCCAAACCATGTACCTCGGGATCGTCGGTGAAGCGAAACTGAACATGCATTTTGTATTTTTACATGATGTTACCTGTGCCGCTTTTACATATTTCAGTATTTTCCCAGTCTATTACGCAGAACATCACACCACCTTGCAGTCTGAAGGCCATGCACTACACCAGGTATTATAACCAAGTGCTCATAATTAATGGTAGAGCCAGATGTCCAGGATGAGCTATTGGTTCTCTGGAGTGCAGGTAATGAACTCCACATTTTCTTTCCACACTCTCTTCTCACTCACACAAGCATAGTTTTACTGCCTTCATCGTCAACATATAGTACTCAGCATACAAATACAGAACCGAGCTCATCCCCACAAACAAACTGGAGTATAAAATAAAAAGGATTTTTTGATCTGAGCGCTCAGGGTTAAGATGTAGCCCTGTACAGCTCAGCAGAGGTCTAGTGTGTATATCTGTGTGTGTGTGCGTGCGTGCGTGTGTGCGTGCGTGCGTGTGTGTGTAGGGATTAGGAGTAGCATACAGATTTGAGTACAGTTTCCGCAAGCTAAAATCCAGCTTGACTCAAGTCTTAGATGAGAAATGTCCTCTGGACACATTGGGACACAAATTAGAGCGCGTCTGCGTGCGCACGGCTCCATGCATGTGTGTACCAGCGAACACAGATGAAACCTGAGCACTTTCCACAACATTGATCTCTAATTCAGCTGTTGCCTCTCTTGTGTAACCTTGGTAACATGAACACACTTGACTCTGTGCAGCTCAGGACGGGTGATCGTTGCAGGATATTGTCTCTGCAGAAAGCAACAGATTCAGCTCAGTATTGTCAACAAAAATAGGTTCTGACCTCAAATTTTATAATACGATGTGGACTGAAGTTTCCTGCAAAGCTTTTCTATGAATCTGACCATCCAAGATCATAAGCAAATAAAAAACAAATACAGAATCATAAACCATAATGGAGCTAAATCAATAACCTACCTCTTGACAAACTGAAGGATTTCCCAAAACATGTTAATTCCCTAGGAACAGATGAGATATTTGTGTGCATAAACAATGATATGCATGGGAGACGGCTAAGGCAGCAAGTTGCAATTCCAATCCTGGGGATGTGAAGCCAAGCGATTGTCACAGAAAAACTGTTATCTAGCATTGTGCTCTCCATGCAGGGAAGTTTTAACATACATGGAGCAAATTGTTTAGAAACAAATAAAGGAATCACCATCACACCGCATATGTGTGTGTGTGTGTGTGTGTGTGTACTATACCTGTATGTGTGCATGGCAGTGTGTCAAGAATTGTTTGTATGCATGTTAGATATTGTACGGAGGCACAGAGGCTCATTGGAAAAGCCAGTTGGCATCCTTTTACAAACGGTGGCGAGAAAAGCCAGTGTGAGCTCAATGAATATTCAGATAGAAGCCAAGCCTTGGGGCGACATGGAGCAGCCCCAAACTTTTATCAGTCTCCCCTAACTGCATGGCCATATCCTATACAACACCGTCCACAGCTCTCTACCTCTATCTTTCTTTTTCTCATAAACTCCCTACCAAGCAGATGCAGTTCTGTTACATTTATCTATACTCGTATACAAATATACAGTACTGCATATACCACAGCTACAGATTCTCTCCTGCTCTTTCTCTCCCTCTCTCTCTCTCTCTCTCTCCTTCGCTCTTTCTGTCTCCGTTTTCCCTAGCTGTACATTTTCCTGGGTCGGGGAATAATGAGAGCCAGCAGTGGCGGGTGGCGATGTGCGTCGCATTGTATAGGAGTGCTGTGATTAATCGAGCTTGCCAAATGGAAAATGAAATGCCAGCAAGGCCATGCTGTTCAGCAGGCTGTTTAGTGTTTGTTTGAGAGAAAAACAGAGATGAACACACATGATCGACTTCCTGACTTTTCCAGGTCCTTGCTCTCGGCAATCTGCCAGAAAGAGTTCAGATGCCCGATAGAAGAAGATGGTCTTAATTGACTTGCTGGACCCATTTGCTGTACAGTCATTGGGCCGAGGAGGAAATGAAAATGTGCTCTTGCACACCCCTGCACCTCAATAATCACAGATGGACGAGCAATTTGAGGTTTGAGAAGGCTGAAAGGAAGATGGAATGTGTGAGAAAAGCTGATGGAAACCAATTTAATAACACTTCACTGAACCTGTTTATATTTGTTGCGGCATCATCCTGGCAGTGTTACACAGCTGGCATGACTGAGGGCTTCAGACCCAATAGCCAAGTAAATGCTTGACACCTTCAGTAAAACGGCATCAGCTGAAACAAATACACAGAACATCGCCCTCACTGTATCACACCTCTAGGAAACCAAATGTCACACACACCTTGAGGACAACAAACAGTAAGCATTCATACCTAACCTGGGCTTTACTGTTCGAGCTGTTTAGCAGCCTGCAAGCTCACATAATAGATCCTCTGGGTGTAATAGCTATCCCTCACACAGACAGGGCGAATGTAGGGGGAGACAAAGGGAGGCATGAGTACCAAGCAGGCCCGCTGGGTTAAAATTTAGCAGGGCCTTAACCTGCCTGGGTGTTCTGCCATCATGGTTATGAATGAGCTGAGATGTGGACACTTATTCACTTCCATCTCAAAACCAGGCTTCACCTCAGCACCCTGCCTAAACCCACCATAGACACACACTTGATTCAGGAGGAAACTATTCTGTTCTATACATATTTTTAATAATATTTTACACTATTGTACTCTATACATGTTTTGTTCCATTATCACTGCATCCAATATTGCAGTGTTCCTGCCTTGGTTGCATTGGGGGGGAACACTAGAATATGAGGAATATGATGGACTGGATGGAGAGAAGCTGGAGAATTACAATCATTTGCAGACCATAAAACAATTGTCATGGGTTTTCCAAGAGCCTATCAAATGGTAATGATATGCATTAACATTGCGTTCGCCGTAGTACTTAAAATGGGAATGCCAGTATATGACCCATTCTGCACTTTCAATTCATGAAATGTGCCATCAACTCATTTTACTGTCATTTCCTTTGAGGGGATATATATAGTTGTGGGCATGCACTTGTAGCCACCTCTGTTGTCTTGTTATGAAATGTGACCATTGTATGGATTACACCATTCCCCATTTCATAATCCCATTGCCCTCCTGCGTTGTTGTAGGCGAATGATGATATCATGCGCCCGGCAGCGAAACAAAAGCTTGCCGTTATCTATTAGATTACCCTGATGTCAAATGTGATTTAGGTTCCTTTAGAATCAGAGATTTGCTCTGAGGGTATAAGACGGGGATGCAGAGACCAATCCATGGCCAAAGTGGACATAAGAAAATGGGAGGGCAAAGTGTAGATAATGAAAAAAGAACATTCGTCATTCATACTCCTTTTGAGCCCGTTGTGAGACTTTCTATCCCAGTAATGCATCAACTCCCCACGGAAATACTCCACTGATGAGAAGATGAAAACAAAAGCAGAAACTCATCAAGCATGGAAAGCAATCTGTTCTGTGATGTCCCAGCTTTGAAATTAGAGGTACAATCAGAAGCAATGAGAGAACAAAACTCATTCACCTTCCAAAAATGAGCAGACCTTTTCAATCAGCTCTTAAAAGAATAATTCTCTTTGACACATTCTGTGGGGCGAGACCTTAATGTGTGCAGAGATAAAACACACAGGTGAATCTCACTCCCGCCTAATACGGCATAATGGAGAGAGTCAGGCTCTCAGCATGACAGCCGTGGATCCACCGCGGTGATAGGCTAATGAAACAAAGCGCCCCGGGCGAGCTGTTATGCCTACAGAAGAAGGGAGTGGAGAAAAAACACTCACAACGAACCAGCTAATTTCCAATGCAGTTCTCTGAGAGCAAAAACCATATGCATCATGTGTAGATTGTGGCAAACACTGCGGGAAAACACAATGGATCGCTCCATTGTGTGTCTAGCATGGAAAGGACACAGGGGCTTGAATAGGAAAGCAGCCAAGATTCTGTTACAGTGAGGTAACGCAGCGAGGGGGGATGCCTAGCACACACACAAATACACATTGACACATATTTACACTGATACACACACTCCTACACACACAGGTACACAACCCCCTCCTCCTACATTTACGCACAACCATGCCCACCCCAGGCCACAGATAAACCTACGCACACAGCATGGTTTACATTACTGCAGACTCAGCCACAGCGGAGCGCGGTGCCCTGACCCCCGTAGCATCTGCAGTCGAACAGCAGGCCCGGCTAACAAACTGCCACGGAGGATGGAGGCAGGAGGCCGGCTGAGCCACTGATTGATCTGCAGGGTAATTGGCTCGGGGATGGAGACACAGCCAAAGGAGGTAAATAACAGCCATCCTGCTAGATAGTGAGTTAAGTTCCACTGGGTGATAAACCCTGAATGGCCGTCCCCCGAGTGAGGGCTCGCCGCCTGATAAGCCCGTGAACATTCTGTGCTGCACACAGGGCCTTCTCTCCTAAGCAGGTGGGAGTAAAGGGCGATATGAGAGCGAAGGCATGGGATGGGAGGAGAGTGGAAGTGGGGCAGAGACAGAAAGAGAAGAAAGCCTGGCCCATGCTTAATGTGGAAACGAACGCCAAAGTGGTCGTGCGCCAGCTGAAATTTAAAACAACGTTGACGGCATCGCAGTTACGTTGGATTGGCTGAACCGTAGAGGAACCGTAACCGCCGACCGATTACGGTGGGGGTTTTCGGCGCATCAGAGAGCGAGAGGCGGCGGGGAGAGAAGTAAGGAGAGTGAGTTAGAGGGAACACGAGAGAGAAAGAGACAGAGAGCGAGAGAGGGGGCGCGACCGACCTCTTCCACAGCTGCAAGAGGTGTGCCTGCAATGCTAACTCGCTTCATCCGTCTCGTCTCACTGAAACACAGGCGGTGGAGAGGGGAGAGTGTTCTCAGCCCGAGCCCAAACGCAGCAACTGTCATTCTCCCTCACCAGATACAAGCACAGAGGATTCTTTTGAAATGAGACGGGTGTGGGCAGCTAACACAACTAGATGAGAGAAGAGGCTGCGCAGGACCAGGTTCTCAGAAACCCAAAAGAGAGAGCTTGTTTTGCAAAGACAGGTCTAGACCGCTATCAGTATTTTTTTTATATTGAAATGAGTCATCTGAAAAACAAACACCAACAGGGTCTCCGTTATTTTCTCTTTGCCCACAGCATCCCTACACTGTGGGTCGTAGACACCTACACATTTTCCCAGCCGAGAGAAGAGACATCAGAGAAACAGTAAGCAGCGTTGCACACTCGGGGGAGTAAACTCCCAGGCAAGATGGCTGGCACAGTAGGGGGCACTAATGAGAATAAGCATTAGAGCAAAACATTAGGAGGATGATCATTTTTGGTGTTTTCGTGATAAGGAGTGACGGTGTGTATGCGGCTCATTAGGGCAAGCGTGCCCTTCACTGAAATCACCACTGAAATTACCAGCAGATGTACAGCAGGAGGCTTCATGAATTTTGTCCACCCTTCCTCCTTGAGTTGCTCGGTGAATCTGCAGCCGTGACGGTGCTGGGCCCTGGAAGATGAATTTTAAGTCCCAGTGCCTCAGGTGCTCTTCCACTGAGGGACACAATTTTGACAAGATTTGTATTGTTTGAGGGTGTGGCATTGAGATGTATCACAATAAAACAACCAGATGAATCACCAGAGAGCCACGTGTGCCACAGTGACACTGCTTCTCTATCTTTGTTCCTTTTCTAAGAAAAATACACCCAGTGTATTGAAAAGTAAATGCCATGGTATGAAATGAAGCACTATTGAAATACTGACAATCATGAAATACTTGAAATGAAAAGTATGTCAGTCATCCTCTCTTGTAGTATTCAGTTAACCAAAGAGTAGTGTATTGTTTGTTCTATTCCTGTCTCTTCCCCTCATCTCAGTCTTCAAAATGCATCTCCAAAGTAAGAGCTCCAATTCTTCCTCTCAGCCGCTCCTTGCCTGTCTACGCACCTCAGTCTATTGTTTGGCCAGGTTCCCTATTGCCACTTCTCTCTCATTATATTACTCAAGCTGAGAGTATCCGCTTTTGTCTCAAAATAAATGGCAATAATCATGAGTGATTATCCCTCTCACGCTGCCAAACTGGTGAATGCCAGTGTCTTCAGAAACTTTATTTGGAGAGATTAGAGGATGCAATTGAACAAAAAGGGACTCTACCATTTAAATGTCAGGCGTCGTCGCTGCTAAATGACTTTAGAGGCAGATGTGAAATTGAGAAGAAACTGAACTTTTAGTCCAACCCCAGCAGTGGCTACTGACTCTGTCACTTCCTACCAAGAGTTAAGAGTCGATCCCTTCGGTTCAATTTTTCAATTTTCCAGTTTGAACCCATCTAAGTTCAATCTCATGGACCTGCCTCCTTTGTGATAGGCCCATATATCCTATTCCAGCTATAATCTCAAATGCCATTTAGACTCATTTCATTCGAAAATGATTCTCAGTCCAGTCAGAGCTTGGTAGGGCTGCAAGTGACTTAGATAAATCAAAGTCCCATCTAGATTACAGTTTCATTAATCATGGCCTGAATTCTTAATAGTAGAAAACATTATAGTGCCACTGCAGGTAGTAGATATGAGGCTGCATGGCATGAAGTGGTGTGGTGGATGCTGACCATGCATTTAACTGCTGACCAGTTTACATTAGATTGCTCCATTCCTCAAGAGAAACAAGATGATCCACTAGGGTGCACTGATGATTAATATTAGTATTTATATTGTGCTATTAATCACCAATTAGCATACTGTAATATTCATATTTGAAATGAAAAATGCTTCCTTAAAGGGCCAAGAAATGTCATGAAGCATTTGCTACAGTCCATGTACAACCACTGCTATGCTGAAGACACACATTTGAATAGCTTACTAAGCTCAAATTAAATTTCACAATCATATCTCTACTTCACAGTCATATTACTACAAATTATCAAATTCAGTATGTCGTTTTTCATCGAGCAACAGAACCCCCTCCTCCCAATCACCAAAGGGTCTTCGTATTTTATCTGTAAACTCAGCCACAAACCCGCAAAAGAGATTTTCTTTGCATGTAGAGAAGCAGCTGCAAAGCTAAACGGGCCACAAGAGTATTTTTTTTTTCCATTCCACCACAGTGTTTCGCTGAAACAACACACTAGTCCTCGGATCAAGAAAATACACAGACAGTCCCTGGGTGTCCGCGTAGCAGCATCTGCCTCAGCACCGGGCCTCATGGCTCTTCAAACAGCCAATGATCAGAGTGCAAGGAGCAAGAGGGGGAGAACTAGCAGTTTTTATTTGCCCTGGCGTGGGCTGCTTGTGCTGAAACGCCACTTAATCTACCGGTCCAGAGGGTCCAAAGGTCATACCGCCCTAGGACGACCTGAAGAGCGATGTATCACTGACTGCTGCTCCCCCCACAACACACATACGGTGCTCACACACACACCAGGGTTCCTCGTCTCAGTCCCTCTCCCTGTACACATGCTATATTCCACTTGCTTCTTCATATAAGACTCCTTACATAGTAACATTTCTGCTTTGTCGCTGTCCTCTAGGAATAATGAAAATGTGGCAGAAGTGACTGCATATGTGCTATAAATATAGGAAGCTTAATGTACTGTCATCACATTGCTGTCCATGATAATGGTGCAGCCTCAATACCACACACATCCCATGGTCTCAAATGGTGCCGACTTGCCACTAGTCCAAAAATAAACTGGCACGCCACTGATACCTCACCATCCCAATTAATTAACCCCTAATCCTCTAGTTCCTGGTTGGGCTTTAGATCTGAGGTTCAAGAACATTGTACGGTAGTGATGACCATTTTCCACTGCAGTGTTAAAAGAATGAGGGCAGCACATTCTAAACAGAGGGGGGGGAAAGGAACAATGTATAATGGGGCTGGATGAGCTGTGAGTGTAATTCACCCGGGAGGAAGAGGCGGGCAGTTAGGCAGCAGATGGGTATTTCCTGTTTGCGGTGCAGTCAGGTAACTTAGGTGAGTCACACACACGCAGCCTGCCAGATGGACTCCACTGCCTGGTGAGGTTTCTTGCAAGAATCCCTGCACAGCTATGATTTTCCAATATATCTATATCAAACTGATCAAACGCTTCTCCCCGTCGAGTTTTCATATCCTTGCAGAAACAAGTTAAGTGGTGAAAAGACTGCTGTGAAAGCTGTATGACGCAAGCAGAAACCAATTATGAGGCACCTGGGTGTATTTTGTATAAGATATTGTGCACTGTATCAATAGGGCAACCAAGTGCACTTCAGTCTTCAATCTCTTCTGCATTGTCAGGCCAGCATCTTCTTACTTCCTCTGACGCCAGCTGCTAGATACCAATTGAATGAATACACCTCTAGAGTTTTTGTGCTTCCTTGGAGTACCTCTAAATATGATATGACACGGGATAATGTGAGATTCCAGTCACTGCTTCTTCATTCACCGGCTGCCGTATACTACCTGCCGGCTGCCGTACTACCTACACCGGCAGAATCTGAAGAAGAGGTAGATCTCATAAAGGGTTTTATCGCTACAATCCTAAAATGATTGAGGAAACGGAGTAGGAGGAACTGATTCATGTCACCATTGTTGCCTCTCCTCTTTTCCTCTCTCATTCATCAGAGGGCTGTCTGAATTAGCATGGTTTGCAGAGCAGCTGCAGATGTGAGACACTTTTCACACAGCCAGATCTTGGAGTGTAACCGGTGGGTGACGTC
>OMOV01103721.1:0-12087 GCA_900312565.1 Beryx splendens | reverse complement strand
TGTTTTGAGCCTGTATAATCCTTCACATGCACTGAAAACCTGTGAGATGCAAGCAAGGAACTACTACCAAATCTCTGAAAAATGCTTCTGCGTCTTTTAATGTGTGACGCTGTATGATTCTCAGTCTTAACAGAATCACAAAATGTGAGCACCTCTAGGACTAAACACTCATGACTTGAGACTGTTGTTAAATGTAGGAGTGTGTCAGACTAAATGTCTTCTAATGTATGGTAGGCATTAGTCATTCCCCACTATGGTTTGGTGCATGCATACCTCAGGATTTTGGTTGGTGCTGGGAGGAGGGTAAATGAGTTATGCCTTGAGCTACGCTGTGAGTCACACTTTTGCCCTGCCATTGGATTGGTGATGGTAAATGGCTCAGGCCCCACTTACAGCAGTATAATTAGGTCTTCCAAGCAGGGGAGGGAGCTTCCTTCCTGTCAGCAGCTGGACTTCCTGTGTGGGGTCCGTAGGCAATGTGCGGACCACTCAGTCAAGAGGCTGACTTTATACTGCAAATATGCTCATGTACACACATACATACACACAAACTCTCAGCACAGGAAACAGAAACACACCATAAAAGCCATCATAGATACCATCCCCAATCAGTTACTTTTACCACACTAAACCCCGTCCGTTCTCATTCCCAGGGCGTCAAATTCTGCCGCTTTCTCACGTCCCTGATACTGCCGTACAAGGTGTCCTTTAGCGTGTGTATGAGACGCACCGGGCTTTCAACTACAATGTAAACCCATCCGCGTCATTATTAGACGCTCAGAGCAACTGCTCCCGCTGTCCATTCTGACATCGACGCCACGGGAGTGTGACAATGAAATAAAGCGGTGGCCAGTAAGGGTGTCGTGGTCGGGGTGGCGGATGGGCGTAAACGTTTGCCTTGGATGCCGGAGACCGGGAATCGATTCCCAGCGTGTTCAAAGTACATTTCAACCGTTTCTTATTTAACCCAAGTTGTTTTTGTTGCCTAACCATAACCGTAATACAAGTTGTTGGCTACGGTGTCATGGCGTTGAAAAATGAGAAAAAAAGATGGCGTTCGATGGCATCGAAAAATGATGAAAAAGGGTACCCAGTGCATTAAAAATTGACGCCAAGGGGTCGTGACAGCGGCGGAATTTGACACCCTCAGAATGAGAATGGGTTGCTAAACCACATGCAACCACAAACACACTAGATACTTGACAACTTCCACCACCCCATAGTACCTGTGCCATGGCAAATATTTCAAGAATGAACTAAGCCATTGTTCAAACATGATGATTAGACCTCTCATTCTTTAACATTTTCCTCTCATTCTCTCACAGGATGTCAGCATCTCGAACGTGTCTGCGTTGTGTCAAATATCTGATGTTTGTCTTTAACCTCATCTTCTGGGTTAGTATTTGTTCACCTTAGACCTAAGTGGTATTTGCTCATAATATTATCATGTAGGCCTACTAAGAAAAGTACACCATGTTGGAGATTTATCTGGCTTCTTCAAAACCTTAACAAATCTAGTCTAGTCAAGAACTGTACTTAAGAACAGTTTTTCAGAGGTACTCGTACATTTTCATTTTAGGGAACTTTCTATTTCTACTGTACTGCATTTAAAGCCAGATATTCTTTTTTTATAAACTGACCAGTCCATGTTGTGCCACACTGTCCATAAATGTACAAATTCACTGCATGTGTGTACCACAATGTCGGGTAATGTACAAACTGACCGGTTTGTGTGTACATTAACCACTTTTTAAACTGTAACATATATTATAGCAGCGTTGGATTTGATTTGCTTGGAACCTGATCCTTTGCTGTTTTCCTGGTTTCACTGGACCACAAACTAAAAATCAAGCCGATAGGTTTGTTGATAACCTATTACACCCTTATTTTTCACCCAACTTTGGGCAGCACTTCTGCCAAATCTCCTTTGTCCTACTCCAGTCCTTTTTGCAATAATGGAAAGATCCACTCCACAAGAAGAAAAACTATTCCTGCCTCCAAATTCTCCATCCTTTTCAAATTGTGGACATGCATGCAAGTGAAAAGTTTGAATACTATGCTCCCTGCATACTAGTGTACTAGTGTAGGAATGATGCAAAGAGTTGTGATACAGTATTGTACTTTAATCTCAAAGCTGTGTTTTTCCTAAAAAGCTTGGAGGCTGTGGCTTGTTTGGCGTAGGGGTCTGGCTGTCCTTCACGCAGGCAGAGTTTTCCTCTCTGCCGCTGTCCTTCCCCTCCCTCTCAGCCGCCAATCTGCTGTTAGTCGCCGGTGGTATCACCATGGTGACCGGCTTCCTGGGCTGTCTTGGCGCCCTGAAGGAGCAGCGCTGCCTACTGATCACGGTGAGAAGTCCAGGGAATGAGCCCAATACAGGAACATAAATGGTGGCTCATACAGATGGACACAGAAAGAGAACTGCAGATAATTTGTTGTTAATGGAATAAAATACTGTATGTCAAGGATGGTAACGTAGGTTCTTACAGTTTGAATGTTATATAAAGATACTTTTACAAACTATTTACACATACTTTATTCACCAACTTTCTTCCATGTCCTCTCTTTCTGCAGTTCTTTGTGATCCTTTTGCTCTTGGTACTGACAGAAGTGACTCTAGTGTTGATCATACACATCTTCCCTGAGGAGGTGAACCGACCATCTACACCCCCACCACCAGCACTTTTGCTTAAGTCCAGTAATTCTGAATAGTGTTCCGGTACAGTACAGAACTACAGTAGTGTAGCACAGTTCTACAGTATTTAAAGTAGTATTTAAAAGTATTTAACGTATTTAAAACCAAATATGCATTTTACATCTGCAGTTACTAGTTACCTATCAGAGTAAGGACTCCCTTTCCCCCCCCTTAAATGCATGACTGACAAATTTGGCTTGTAGAATTCATTCTTGATACATCCATAGGTTATGAGTAAACAAAGTAGGCCATTACAATAATCAGGGGCGTACCACAAATTTCTGATCCGGTGAAGTGATTCTTGAGGGGATTACATATCCCTGTATCTAATATAAGGGCTTTTTTTATTCATTGTGTTGACATACTGAGAATGAAAGGATTAATTCAGGAAATGATGTCCAGCATTTTTTTTTAATCACGTTTGAACTCTTTTCTGCATTCTCTTCTTAGCTGGACTCCAAAGCACAAGGTGTGTTAAAGGAAGGGATGAAGACTTACACGAGTGAGGATGGACTGAAGAAATCCTGGGACAATGTCCAGAAAAGGGTGAGGAGTGTTTGGTACCATGATCAAACTACACATGCCTTCTTGTCTCGTGTTTATACATGACTGGCTGTATGCAACCGAATACCTGAGCAATTTCAGTATCACTTGTGTTTCCCTGTATGTCCCGGTCTGTATGTGTTAAAAACTAACTTACTCTCTGTCCCAGTTCAAGTGCTGCGGAGTAACTGACAAAACAGATTGGTTTGATGTGCTGAATGGAACATTGCCCTCATCCTGCTGCTCTGTTGGGACAAATCAATGTGTTGATGGATGGAGCGAGGTTAGTCTGCTTCTCAAATATAAGGGATGGGGGGTGGGGGGTGGGGAGGGCAAAGAGTCTAGGGATCAAAGTTCAGCTAGTTATGCACAAGATGTTTCCAAGCTGACCTGTTCTCTCCAACTGAATCCAGATTTGTTCCAGATGTGAGTGCGTGTGAATGCCTTCACGTTAAAGAATGCTAGGCATGGCCCATACTATGACAACGCAATTTATTTTCACGCTATGTACTTTCAACTTTCAACACCATTTCTCATACTTTTACTTGTGTTCTTATTCCTTTCTTCCTCATCCAACACTTCCCCCTCCACAATTGCTCTGTCTCCGTCTGTCCTCTGCAGCCATGTTACCAGAAGGCCAGGCAGTGGCTCTTGGAAAACATTCCCTCAGTCCTGGTATTTGGAGTCTGTATTGGCATCGTGCAGGTAGTTGACTTTAACATTTGTCATTTATTTATATCTGCCAAATACAGTTTTGTTACACTTATTATGAGTACTCATACTTCTAGTTTAATGTACATACTGGAAAATGACAACCCCTACATTTTTTCTTTCAACCACTTCAGGCACTGCACTTTGATGCCGTCAAATGATTGGATTTTCATTGGTCTTTGAAATTTTAGGGACATGGCTAATTTTGCAGAATGTCAAAATTTAATGTCAATTTCAGTGTCATTTTTACTATTGACAACTTTATTCATTTCATGGCATAATTATTTCTTTTACCTGTGCCTTTTCTTCCCTGGTCAGATCCTGGCCCTGGCTTTCTCGCTGCTGATGTACTGCCAAATTTTGGGTTCTGAGAAGTACTTGGACTGATTCCGTTCACAAGCTCCTGCATGGGAATGCTTATGGATTGCTCTGGGATCTGAAAATACCACCAACCTGATCCAAATTTTCAAAAACATTCAATCCAGACTGATACGATGTGTCTCAAATGCCCTAAAGCGTTGGATTAAAAAACTCCCCTAAATATGCTCTCTGAGAGAACCAGGATTTATCCTTGCGGTCAGCACTGACTGCTCAGAAAAATCATGGCAGAGTGGAAATTTGAATAAATCTAGAGAGCAAGAGGGAAATAAGGTAAACTGCACTAAAACCAATGACTGCTTCCAAAAGTGGCCAGTTATTTTTCCTTGCTGCATGAAATTTGAATAGATCTTTTTAGATATTTGAATAGATCTGACAGATGGTTAAGAGAAAAATAAGTTAAACTGCACTACATTCAAGTGACCCAAGGCTTTAGCCCTTGTTACATGATGTTCCCAACAAGAACACATTTATTGTAACACACAAATAGCTTTTCCTGACTGTTGTGCCAATCATTTTTCTTTCCAGGGCCTCTTCTAGCACATTCCCATGAATTGTAGTTGAGTAATTGTCTAGCACACTACAAAGCAACTCTGCTTCAACAATATGCAGTCAGTTTTAGGTTAGGGGCTAGCAAAGAGCTTGATTTGGAAGTTTGTTCATCTACGGTTATTTTGTACAAATATATATTATAATAGCATTTAGATCATCTTTTTAAGCGAACAAGAAATTATTTGGATTATCTGTAATGCAAAACCCAAGACTCTCCAAAACCAGCGAACAAGTAAATATTAACCGAATGTACTTTTAGCTAACCTTTTCCTGTAAATCTACATGTGGGTTTTTTGTTAACAAATAAACGTGTATTAGTATTAATAAATGTAATGTCAGTAAATGAATGCACATAATGTAAAACATTACACTTACTGTATGAATCTGTGGTTATGAATGTGTTGATGGTTGTCCTCATTCAAATAAAATGTAGCACATTGTTCTCTAAGTGGTGGTAACCATGCCTCCAGAGCTAACAGAGTTTTAAGTTTTCATTTGGGAAATGATTTGATATTAAAACTTCGTTTTGGTTGGACACTGTAACTTTTAACATATAGGATACATGAAATTTCATTTGTGGAAATCCACCTGATTACTCCCTTTAGAGAAACATCACTCAAATTCACATCTCTGTCATTTCACTGAGTAAATTGCTGTTTGGCCTGTGTGTTAGCAGGTAATGGCCGGTACACACTGTGCGAATTTGGGGTGTCTCAGACGAAAGACGACTAAACGTGGCGATATCTTTGGTCGTGGCTCCAAAACGGTGGTCCTACGTCGCACTGTGAGACCGGTTCAAAGACGGCCGTTATTATGGTCTTGCGACCGAAGATAACCTGGGACAAAATTTAGGATGACCATCTCACAATGTGACTGCTGCTACGACCTACGTCTACTAACCAACCAATAGATAATAATTGCTCTACCAGCGCCATAGATTGATGACGCACGCTGATGCGGCAAGCACACTGATGATGTTTTTATGGACTTGCGTCGTCACCTGCGATTCAGTAAGCGTTATCATCATACAGTCTACACACATCAAACTTGATGTTGTACCCAACTTTATTAGATCCATATCGCACAGTGTGGCTTGCAATAAACTTATAGGATTGCTAAAATCTCACAGTCTGTAGGAGGCTTAAGATTAGTATGAAAATAGTCTTTCAGTCCTGAAGTGAGCAAAAACCACAGACCACACAAAGATCTTTCTTATAAATACTTTTATAGAAAACAATGTTTAAAAAATCTCAATTAAAGTCAAACTTTGTTCTTGTATCCTAGTGTTAAAAAACATTAGTGGATGTCTCTTTTGTTGCATTCTCATTATCCACTTAATGCACTTCTTTGCACTGAGGCAACTTCAGGTAAACATGTAAAACAATGAAAAGACAAGCTCACCATATCTCTCGACTGCTTTGGAACCATCAATGTGCGTAGAGCAGTGTATATGCACAAACTTGAATCAGAAGTGTACAACTCACTACAACAGTCAGTAAAAAAAACCTTTTACATGGTAAAAAGTGCATGTGTGGATACTCAAGTCACGAGTATACAGCTCACCACCAAGTGAAAATGGCTTTGTAACAAACCATGAGTCAACATTCCACGTCCAAGGGGATTTAGGTTGAGCATTCTGAGAAGGCTATCTGATTAATCATGCAAGGACAGTTGTTCTAGTACAACTTCTGTTTACAGTTTTTTGAGATACTGGATGCAGAGGCTGTTTACTATTTGTTATCACTGTTAGTATAAGTCAAGGTAAAAACAACAACACCAGAATTACATTCCAGTTTTCCTGAGTGTTCCATAACTAAGTCTACTATAGAGAAAGGATTGAATATAGGGGTGTAATGATTAACCAATTTGAATCAACCTGCAGCGCTCAAGTGTCTGCATCTATTCAAACAGTTTGTATCAGGCAGAGTTGAGAGGGAATCGCAGCTAAATAACACCAAACCCACATCTGTGTAAAGCCCGACATCTAATGGCATCTAATGGTTACTCTTTAAGTGTGGCAATATGCAAAACTTGCTGAGCAGCAGTGAAATATACAGGAGCTGCACTTGCCAAACAGCAACAAACTGCTCCACGTGCCCAACTGCACTGTCAGAATTGATTACTGAAGCCATTTCATATGTAAACATAGCAGCAAAGCATTATTAATAAACATTGGCCTGTTTGAAAGGGTTATGTTGAGTTGACTGATTTTAATTTTTCACCATCAACAAATGAGATTCCAAAAAGTATGTTATCATGGTCATCAAAATGACCATACTGTAGTAGAAGTAAATGATTTTTTTTTGTGCAGTTTGCAGTAAACCGTATTGTATCATTTTGCACTGTATCATATTGCATCAAGACAGGGCTGAATCACACTGCATTGTTGGCTGCTTAAAATCTTGATACATTGAATAGTTGATTCAGTGCATTGAATAGTTAATTCCATATTGAGATGGTCTCAGAAGAAGAGATACACAACCCTAATGAAATATGATTTTTCAGAGAAATACTTTGAGTTGACCTGGACAGCTAAAACACTGCTAATAGCCTCTGCCTCCTATAGCTCAAAAACAAAAACCTCTGGTGGAAGCACTTTCTGATGGACTGAACAGACTCCCATATCATGATGCATCAGAGAGGCTTTTGTAATTTACTCCTTTAACAATCCAACTGAGATGCTCTGGGAATGGTGTTCTGTCTAGGAAGGCAGAGCGAGGTCCATCTCTCTCTCTCTTCAGTCTGAGGTCATGATCCAGATGTCGGTGTTGGCCAGTCTTGGGAGGTAGAGCGGTGGAGTGGAATTATGCCTGGGAGCTCTGAGCACTCAATCATACTCCAAAGCCTCCTCCAAAAGTACAGCATTCTCCTGAAGATTAAAAATACGGTTAGTGATAAAGGTGAAAGGAGGCAGATAATATATGTGGAAAGAAAATGATGAGCATCAAGGGTCCACAGACGATCAATGTGCTCTGCCCTTATTTTAGGAATGTTGGGTTATGTCCTTGGACATAAGGGCCTACATACATGTCAATCAGTGGAATAATACCAGCTGATACTTGAATGGGTCTAACGGTTTATAACCAGCATGACTGAACATTTGCAGATAGATTACAATCAATTCTTTTAGAAGGTATGTAATTAAGTGTCAATTATGCACAACCAAAACCCCAAAAAATAAAAACTTGATGTTTATGAGTCAAATAGGAAATTCTTTCAACATTTCAGGTATGACAAAATCAGGTGCGTGCAACATAAAATAACTTTTCATAAGCAGTTATGATTTCGACTCAAAAATCTCTCGCCAGTGAAAACAGGTTGAACCCCTTCTCACAAAATCTGGATGTGGGAGGTCATGCAATATCTCCAGCTGTAGAAACTTAAATATGCTCTGACGGCTAAGAGATGCAGTGTTTCCCATACAGAAGCACAAAATCAAAAGTTGGTCAATGCAGAGAAATTGATCTAGATCGATCTCTAATGCGCCTGACGTCACGTCACGTCATGTTTGTCATTTGGAGATGCACAGACAGCAGATCAGCGGCATTGAACTCAATCCATAGTCTCCCGGTGTGAAAAGTGAAACTTAACCTTCCACCATTTGCTAAACTCGCCTGTGTAAACAGTAACATGCCTCCCATGTCCCACACGCACGCATGTGCAGTGGGAGGTGATCAGACGGGTAGAGAGAGAGAAAGAGAGAGAGAGAGAGAAAGAGAGAGAGAGACAGAGCGGGTGGTGAGCGACATGGAGCGAGAGAGACTGTACATGGAGCAAGTGAAATGAATGCACTACACGCAGCTCTAAATAGTGAAAAAAATCGTTTGTGGTGAATTTGTGGCGGTCAGTGCTGATATTGTGGCGGGCAGCCACAAAGTTGTCATGTGTTTATGAGAGCAAGAGTGATTGTGCAGCTCCAAAAATAGAAAAATCAATATGTGGCGGGTGATGTTTTATTTTGAATGTATGGGAAACCCTGATTTGTGCTCGTTTTCAACATCACACAAATACGTGAAATGAACATGAACTCTGACACGATTTACATGCAATTTACGGGCTGTGGACACATATGATGGGAAAATAACGTTTCACCACCACAAACTGAATTACGTTACCCGGCAACAAATTGAAATACATTCCTCCGCCATGAATTGAATTATGTTCCAAAGGTTGGCTAAAGGTTAAGTTTAGGCAAGCAAAACAGGTTTGGTTAAGGTAAGGCTTAAAGTAATGGTTAGATTTAGGCAAGTAAAACAACTGGGCTAATGTTAGGAAAGGGCTTGGTCATGGTTAAATAAGAAAAACGTTTGTTAAAAATGAAAACATAACTTACAGTTGAAATGTCCTTTGTATACGCTGGGAATTAAACCCGTGTTGGCGGCACAATACCCTTACTGTCCACCCTGCTACTTCAATGTGACACTACTTCCTGTTTAGTTGTGTCTCCTTCATAAGCATGCTGGGAATACATAATTTTGACACTTTACACTCCACCAACACGTAATTTGCTGTCAACAAGTCATGTTCCTTTCACATTTTTCTCTGAGATCAGGTTGCTTTTTTCCCCTAAATTTCATTTTTCCTTTTAAGTCATTACTGCCAAATCGGAAACTGTATTTGTATACTGATGCATGATGTATTGATGCATATGTCCTGTAAACATAATGGAAGATAATTATTTCAAAAAGTCCCTCACCCATCCACCTTGGCTCTTGACCCAGGGGGCAAAGGTCTCCATGTAGCGTTCCGCGTAGCCCTGCATACGTTGGGTGCCCATGGCAGTCACAATCCGCCGCGACACCTCCATGGTGACGGCAACACGCCGCAGTGTTGGACTCGATGTCGGCTGCAAGGCTGGTTCTGCATCCACCACACGGTTATTGAAGGTGTCTAGGAGCTTGGCAAAAGATGGATAGGAAAGACGGCACAGCGTGGAGCGCAGGAAGGGGTCTGACTGGATCTGATGAAATGAACAGTTAGCAGTATAGGCAATGTGAGTCAATTGGACACTGGCAATAATATCAATATTTTACACATGCACATGAACAAAGCTACGGAGCCCCTAAGGGGACATGGGGAAGAAAAACACTAGACTGAAGAAAAAAAAACAATAGCAGGGGGACAAAAAAATATAGATGGAGAAAAAAACATACTTTTGCGTTCTCTCGCAAAAGCATTGCTTTCTCCCGAGAAACTTTGGCGTTCTCTAGCAAAAGTATTGTGTTCTCTGAGAAACTTTTAGTGTGGATGAATCCCCCTACTATTTTTTTTTCTTCTATCTAGTTTGTTTTCTCCCCCATGTCGCCTTAGGGGCTCCATACAAAGCTCTGTCCTTGAATCTTAAAATTTGTGATGCGTTTGTTGTCTTGTGTTTATATCCGTCTTTATGTCTGCTGTTGCCCTGTGGGATAGAGAGAGGGGGATGACATGCGACAAAGGTCTTGGATTAAATATCTCAGTACAGTACAAATGGCAATGATAACAAGGGGGGGAAAGGGGTATTTTTAAGATTTCAGTCCACACCTACTCCTGGTTTTATCTGAAAACAGATACAAATAGCCAACAAATAATTTGCTTGTTTGAATTAATACAGATACAAAGGCAAATACTAGCATCTCTTTGCCATCTTTGTTTCTCTCATCCCTTTGGTTTCTTTTGACATCAAAGAACAGCCGGGGCTGTGTTTTGTTTACTGACGTCACCTTACAGGATTTCTGGGTAGTGAAGTCCTCAAAATTCTGCTGTTTGGAGCCACCAGTGTCTGAAATTTGCATAGTGCAGCTTTAAAAACACATTGCGATGAACCTTCCTACCTTGGAGTTGATGGCATCTCCCTCCATGGAGAGCACCTGGACCAGTTGTCGCACCACCACCTCTTTGTCACAAGCTGCTAAGAGAAAGAAGTGATGGGTTTACACTCATCAGTAAAGCCAGGACCAACAGCAATGTGCATGTTTTTATTCTTATCAGTGTGTTTGTGTGCAGTCACCAGGGGGAGGCTGGGCTGGTGAACGGGGCTGGGGGACTTGGGACTTTATGCTGTTGGACCTCTGGGCGATCTTGCCCAGCCTCTCTGCCACCTCCTCATAGAACTCAGGAGAGTGGTCTAAAACATGGACACAAACATTTATAAAATAATTATATGAAAAATACAGAAATATACAGTATATAAATGAGTATATAAATTGTTAAATAATACTCACGTTAGTACTATGAAATATTTCATGATTATTGTTTTCAAAATTACATGACATGCATTTCATTTTACATTTCATAATGACTAGTGTTATTTCCAAATGGCACTTTTCAAAAAACTATTAACTTCATAATTAAACTTTTCCAAATGAAACATTTCTGCTTGGCTCTTCTTTTCCCCTTTTTCATTCATAGGTTTATGTCCTGTCATGCCAATAGAGCAGATTTGAACAAACAAAAGAGAGGGAGAGAGCAAGAGAGAGAGACAGAGAGAGAGACAGAGAGAGAATTGATAGATAGCAAATTTGAGTAAACTATTGATCCTCACTGCAACACACTTACCATGAGCTGAAGACAGCTAAACGAAGAGGCTTGCTTACAATCTGTACCAAACTACAGTCTACCAGAAACTTTAGTGTGACTCATTCCCTCCCCTCTTTCAAAGTTCTGGATTTGAATCTTATACTGGAGAAGCTTACTGGGAGAGAAGGCGGTTGGCACGGGCTCTGGCTCTTTGTTGATGGACAGCGTGGAAGGCCTCTGAGGACGAGACTCAGGGTTGTCTTTCTCCTTCTCCTTCTCCTTATCCTTCTCAAACCTTTTCCTGAAAAACTTAGAGAGCTGCTTCTTGATCTTCTTTTTGTCGGGCTTCCTCTGCTGCTTCTTCTCGCCGTCCTCTTCTTCTGATGTGGAAGAGGGAGACATGACCTCATCCTGTGGGGACAAGCTTTTTTTCATTTTACATGTTCAAAACACACTGTTGTATTTAACATAAGTAACTTATAGTTGTCAACAAAGTAAATATAACTTACAGGTATTCCCCCCTACCAAAGTTCAACATCACTTTAACATTCTTCCCCCCCCCCGGATTTTTTCCCTTTTTCTCCCAATTTGCACATGGCCAATTTCCCCTGCCCCCCAGTCCTTGCTCCGCCCCCTCTGCCAATCTGGGGAGGGTCGAGACTCTCACATGCCTCCTCCGACACATGTGGAGACGCCAGCCGCTTCTTTTCACC
>OMOV01103719.1:0-21944 GCA_900312565.1 Beryx splendens | reverse complement strand
GATGCTTAAGAGAGGCTTTTGGTGACCCTTTAAATTACAGGCCATTAATTACGCAGTAATGACCGGAAATAACTAAGTAATATCCAAGTAAAATAGATGCAATAGCTAGTTATAGCATTATAATGACAGGTAATTACTGAGTAATATACAAGTAATTCATGGCCTGTAATTTAAAGGCTTACCAGACTTTCTTTCTTGCTTAAAGGCAAGATTTGTGGGGAAAATACACCCATCTTATCAGCCTAAATCACAAAGTGGGGCTGCAGAGAAAAGCGCACCTCTTTTCCCTTTGCTTTCCTTCGGCACAAAGCGACACGAGGGAGCTGTGCGCAGTTTGTCAAGTTACATGATTTCTGAGTCTTGAACTTTAAATTGTCCAAATAGTTGCCTCTTGTTGCCGTTTTGAGCCGCCAACATACACAACTGCCTCGTGTCGCTTTAATCGCTGACTTAGTGTGAGTTTTAGCAAGAAAAATTTCAAAGTCCAAATCTACACTCTATTGGAAATTAGACCCAAGGCTAAATCTGACACTGATCCTCTGCTGACAAATATAATCCTATCAAGTTCATTCTGCGGAGGTGTTGTCCATCGTTAGTTATGCAGTTAATGGATAGGGTGTAGGATTTCAGGTTCCTGTTGTTGCGGAGGTTAGGGCCCTTTAAAAGCCACCATGAGCTAGTTATTCTGCACTGATCCTCTTCCTGCCTGTAATGAATCTTACCATGGGGTTTCTCTGAAAAGTAACCCTCAGAGTGACAGCTCAAACGGGAGAGAGGAGGACAGAATTTGTCGGTTGTATAATTTGAGAGAAAAATTGAAAATTAAAAACAATTTTAAGTTTAATTGTCCTTTGTATGATGAGCTGAGAAGTGTGCAAATGACTTCCATTTCTGCTTCTTTCTTTTGGGACGTTGATTATTCTTATGCTTATGTTTCAGAAAAAGTGGATTCTACATGGTGTATTTAATCTGTAAAGCCTGAGGAAACCGACAGGATTATGTTTGTTGTACATAAACTGTAACTTTAAGTCACAAATGCAGCTACTCATCGTCAAAGGGACCATAATTGTTAAATATATATTCACTAATAATTCTTTAAGTACCACATGGCTGGGATTTACATATCAGCAGTTCATGTGGTGTCAGATATGCTGTCAGTCTCCGAAAAGTATATGCTAAACTAAACTTCAGGTACTTGTCTGTGATCGTCTAAACTGTGGCATTCACTGCATCCTCCTATGTGGTGAACCTCTCCTGTTTGACACATAAGTACGCTAAATCAGACCATAAAAAGTACTAGCAAATATTGGTGACTCAGGTCTGTAAGGGACAAGTCTAATGCAGAACAACTCTATCTGCTGCATACCTCCTATCTCCATGCAAGAAAATCCAACTTTTTGGGGAAAAAATGACGTTGCCCTTCAAGAGTTGCGATCGTCTTTGATCCCCCTAAGTTGAAGGAAAGGAGGAAATACCTTAAATTTTAATTAAAGCTGCATATCTTGAAACATGGAGTGTGATCTTACAATCACACTTGACAAGCGCTGCAAGTGAGTCCATTTGGATGTTGCGTGATATAGTGACACACAGAATAAAATATAATGAACAGTAAAATTTTATTCTGTTGGAAAAATTGTTCTGCATTAAGTATAGAGACCAGCATTATAAGATAATCCATTAAAAACACATGCAAAGTTAATAGATTTTAATGATTGATGCAAAGATAATTGGAATGTCAGAAATGAAGAAGTGTAGAAGGACAGAGGTGTTGGAAGTGAATAGTTGAGCCGTGGCAGGGACTCAATCAAACTGTAGCCAGAGCAAACTTGATGCAAAAATGACTTGCCTTGCAAACACAAAATGATGAAAACTTGAACAGTATAACTGCAATCGGATGCTATTCTTTGTCATTTTACCCAGAAGCAGTTACATAAAAATGAATGATGGATGGATGGATGGATGGATATTATGAGGTACTGTATCCGCCTGTGTTGTAAATGCCATATAACTTGACAAAGAATTAGCAACTTTCAGTCAGATTCAGACAAATGGAGAGGCACTTGTAGAGAGACGATTTCACTGCCAATAAAGTAGGTACTGTGAGTGTTTCTAGTGCTGACTGTAGAGCACTGGCAACTTGCAGCTGTTTGCTGTTGGCACACTGTAAGTACACATCATGAAACTAGAAATAATTCTCTGTCCAAACTAATTTCAAAATGTTTATAAATGATACGAATAAATACAAATTATCTGAGTACAAAAAAAAGCACAAAAATAAAATAAAATGCAGAAATGTATGCTGTTGAAAAGCTCTGCGCCTGCCTTTGTGTGCCATGGAAACAGGGTTATTAGCATTTTAAATTGAGGCTCCATCATTGCGTTGGTTGATTCGCTTGCAGGGAAACAATTTCTTTGCACACATGTGTGAAAGACCATGTTGGAACCTCTGCAAAGCCATGCACTATTCAATCTCTAATTTAGGTTGGAGTGTATTTGTTGCACATCATTTGTCATAGCAGGGCCAGAAGGTGAACCAGAATAGAGATATTTCCTTTATCCATGCCAACAATGAGGTAGATTCGCTCTTACCAAGGCTATATAATCTAAGGCCCACTCAAGAGCCAGGGGTGAATCAATTATCAGCTCTCCAGTATTTAAATTAGCCTTACCCCCAAGTCATTTGAATACAATAAATAGGTCAGTGGAAACTAAATTGATTCAGCCCGTCCCATGGGTTGCTGTGGAGAAGAGAGCTTTAGCTCTGGTCCACGCATTGGACAAGTGGCCTTCCTTCCTATACTGTTCATCTCACACAGCATGTATAGAGGTCCAGAAGCACCGGGTCAAGTCACTTTATAATTGAATTTGGTCACTATTCAATCCCAGTTCAAACCTGAAGATCTTTAGAATTGATCTGAATTTGCGCAAGCTCAAAGCAGGGCAAAGGTTCTTGGCTATGGGACCAGACTGAATAGAGGATTAAATGGGCCAACAACCAACTTCAACACCATGCTTTATTGTTACACATTACAACCTGTAAAATTCACTATAACCCTGGAGCAAAGAGCGCCTTTCACATCTCAGCGGAGTAGACGTATCATGCACTGACAGATTTCTCATTACATTACAGCGCTTCAAATGTTGGTTTGTTGTTCCTCTTTGCAAGAGCTCATATTGTGCTGCTGATTATCAAGCTACTCATTCCTCCATCAGAGCAAAACGAGAAACAATAGGAGACAAACCCTGACCTGAAGGAATTGCCCTCAATAACTCGTAAGATGGCCCTCAAACGGCGTAAGACACGGGTGCAACAGCGTACCTGAAGAGAATCAACTGTCAATCACGGAGCAAAACGCCTCCTCCGACAGATTGCTATTCTTGTCACGTCACGCTTCTTGTACTGTACCATAACACTGCAGAGCGGAGCAGCAGGCTGCGCAGAGGTGTCCTAGTTTCATAAATGAGCTGAAACTCATATGCATGCAAAGAAATCACTTGCTCAAGAGCATCAAAATGGCAAAGGTCCTTGTTTAACTAGACCAATGGGAATCAATATCGCGGCAAAGTAAAACTGAGACACATTAGCAGGTTTATGAATGCATTTCCCCCCCCTTGGTGTCTACATAAATATTGCACTCATGCAGTTGAATGCAGTCTCCATATTACTTTCTGGTCATACTCATGGGTGCATAAAGATTGTCGTCAGGTCTTAGATATTTTCACCCACGCATATTACTCATAGATAATACAATTACAAACCCAGGGAGGACAGCGCTGACTGAGAGGAGGGGCTGAGGCCGAGATGTGGCTCCCTCCCACGTTGAGGCTATTGACTCATACTTCTCTATATCTAAATAGATTTAATGACTATTACATGAACCTGTAATGTGTAAAGGGCAGCAAGCAGATGGTCAGAAGGAAATTGATGATAGGTTTAGGAGTCATTAGCAATGATACTCTCTGGCAGCAGAAGTGCTGAGGAGCAGCAACGTGAGGGTGATCTGCTGCGCTGGCTGTCTCCGAGGCTCCTGGGAACCGCATGTGGCGGGGACCTACTGTTGTGAAAGTCTGTGTATTAAGGCATGGATGTGTGGTAATTGTCTGGTATGGTACTGTAGAAGATCAGATAGTACGATCAGTGCTCGTTGTTGAGTGGTCTTTTATACTGCGCCATAGAGTGTAGCTCATTAGTGGCCCTGCCCTGCCGCTGTCTCCGTCTATCCGGAGAGTGACCATTGGGGAACGGCGGGAACAAAAGGATGCTGTAAAATTAGCTCTCCCACGTCTGGTTCGATGTCGCCATGCAGGCTTCAGAAGCAAGAATTAGTTTGCGAACCCGCAGTAACAATGAGTTTTTACGGTTGAGCTGATCAGGGATTTGTTGTTATGTTGCATTGACTGTTTTAAAGACTTCACTTGATGTCACCGCTCCAATCTAGAGACATTTCACTGAGGGACTTTACGGCCCTTCAAGCAAACAATCGTTTAAATTCAATTAACGCTGCAAATTAGCACAGCTGAAAACAGCCCATTTTAAAGCTTTGTTTTTGTACAGTTTTGACCCATGTGCAATGAGCATGTACAGTACAGTTGATATTGCACATTGGTCATTGTACATAGGTCAACATTGTATGTGCTGTGGGTAAAATGGAATCATTAGCACAAAGCTTCTCATAATGAGGAATAAACAGTGATGTGATGAACCCAGTCCGCTTCTGGCAAGCTTGAAAAACAAAGAGGGCCAGGACAATTAAAAATGTTGAGCTTGTCCTTAACGTTTTAATATGTAAGAATCATTGTTTACTGTACAAATGTGACTTATCTAATTCATATTTCTGCTTGTCTTTCATGCTATGGCCCATGACACATGGTGATCCTAATTTTTTTATTTTATTGTATCCTGGTTTTAAACTTTGTGCATTTGTTTTGGATGTATGTGTTTTAGTAGGAGCCCAGGAAGAATAGCTGACACCCTTGTGTACAGACAATGGGAATCCTTATCAATAAACAAAGAAACAAAAATTGACTGTGTACGTATCTGTTTTCTTTCTCCAGCGACAGCTAACTTTGAACTGTCCTGGATATGAAGTATTCTTCTTGTCATAATGATATTAGTATGGTATTCAGAGAGTTTCATGATTAGCAATTAGTGGTCATTGTATTATGGTCGGTGCGACTCAAATCAAACTGAAGTGTCTCCACTCACTTACCTATCCTGAGGCATTGCAAATAAAAAATCCCCCTGGATTCAGACATGATTAATGTCTGTCGTAGGAAGGGCTGCAATGGCAGATTAGGCATGATTATGAGTGGGCTCATTTATTTTCAACATGTCATTATCTTTCTCAACATTGACTAAGCAAATGGCAAGAACGTGCTTATGACTATGGATGTGAGCTGTTTGTTCCATCATCTTTTTGTAAAAAAATATAGTTGATAGAGAAAAAGGAAAGAATGAAAGTTCTTTGAAGTATAGGTAATTTCATGTGGTGAATGTGGTGTCAGATTCAATCACTAGGCGTCATTGTATCATTTTACAGTAAGCATTGGTTACTAAAATGAATCCATTGCATTGGTATTAGACATTCATATCAAACACAGAGCAGCTGCTATGAATTCTATGAGCCTTGACAATACTTTATGCTGCCAAATAACCCTGAATACCTTGACAACAATTTGACGATGTTCAGCCAGTGAGTCCAGTCGTATTATCATTATTTACTTATTCAAAAAAAAAAAAAATCTGTGAAATCTTTATAGCCTTCAGGAGCAGAAAATACCTCCTTCGACTTACATGGACACTGTAACGCCGCTCCACTGCCAGCAGGGGAAAAAAACAATACATATTTTAGGCAAAAAAAGGCAAAAACAGGTGAGGCTGGGGGAGGATAAATTCTAAGAGCTTGAAACCTCTGTTAAAGTTTTACATTGGCTTAAATGAAGTATTAGAAAAATGTTTCCACTGACACTAAATACAAAGCATTTTCAACATTCTAAAAAAAAAGCCCAAAATTATGGTTTACATGCTGGCAAGTTGTCCAGAAATTTTGGGCTTAACTTCCGTGTCGCACCCCCCCACTCCCCCACTAGCCACTCATCACTCCACTGGTCAAACAATATAATTATCGTGTATCCTGCCCTCATTAATTCCCCTGTTTTCATGTTTTCTTCAAAAATTTAATTATGAAAACATAAATGTTCAAAGATCGTTTTCCTGTACTACTATGCGTATTATCATTTGACTATTCTGGTAAATTCTGATGAGCCTTGTTGAGCAAATGTGAATAATTGATAAGTGTTTTCCAATGGCTTGATTGTCGCAAATCAAGACAAATAGAGCGGAATAGAATCATAAAATATTCACTGGAGTATTGGCCTGAAAATAAAAATTAATTCCAAAGTCAGTTTTTTACATGGATGCAGGTGTCCTCATTCTGACAAGGTAACCTGACCATGAGCACTCAGGTGAGGGACGGCAATAATCAGTGCGTTAGAGAAACCAGAGGAGACACCGTCCCAACAGAAGAATGTCGACCAGATAGCATCAAGGCACTCAGGCCTCTTAAAATACGGCAAGCAACAGCAGCCAAGAAGCTGAAAGGTCAAGGTTCAAAGAGTATTGTGAAGTCAGCAGCCGCAAAACTTCACTGTGTTCCTGACATTTCTTGTACTTGGTACTGCAACGTATTTTTATTGTGTTTTTATTCTGGTCAACACTACTGCAACCCCTTCATGTACACATCACACACACTCGCAACGCTGTTACACAGACAGTGAGGCTTCAGCTCCAGTGAATGTCAGCTGCATAATAGCAATATCAATGGTGTTGCTCCCAAACTGTATCAGATTGATCTGATTACAAAGACAGAAAAATGTCTTCATTGATTTTTTTTGATGAGCTAAAAGGCACTTGTGTAGTTCTGCTGTTCAGTTATACGGCTTCCTGTAGTCCATGTCGGTTCTTAATTTCTAAATGTTGAAGTTTAGCAGAGAAAATACAGGGAAATGATTCCATCCTGCATATTTAGGTGGGCAGTTATCTTTTTTGTCTTTTCCTCACATAACCCAAGCCTGGATTGAAAATAATAGAAATTAAATCCCACTCTTTACACCACGATGACTTAGTGCCATCTACTGTTAATAAAAAAAAATCATATTGCTTGGGGTTGTTTTGCATCTGAAAAACAACATAGGACAGGAAATCTCAGATTTTAAATAAAACGTATCATTGCACGCTCTATTTCTCTTCCCAAAATCTTATTTTGTCACATTTTATTGTCACTGATGCCCTGCATGCTAAATTAGTATTTTTTCAAGACTTTATTTCAAGAAATCATTTGTCAGTTAAGAAATCTCTGTTACTCTCTGACATTGGGAATATGAGTACAAGTAAATATGAAAAATAGACAAAACCAGCACTTTTGCTTATGTTACATTTTCAGTTTAAAAAAATCAACAGCACTTAAGTCCACAGCACTCTATATAAAGAATGAAATGTATTTATTCTATATGAATATTACATTGATTGATCGATTTTAGATGAATACGATTTGTCATAGCATACACCTCATGTGCTTCAGTTGTATAATGTTGCAGAGCTCCTGGATGATATTATAGGCAAGTATGTATCACATTTGCCTCCGCCTCACACAACTCACAAAGCGGCACAGGCCTACTGTATAAATACAATTTGTACAGACGATCTTCCCTCAGAATTTCAATATGGCACCTCCTTCAATGAGTGTGTGTTGCTACCACTGACAAGTTGGATTGTGGGAGTTAGGTATTCATTAGCATATCAGTGACACAGATTAACATACATTAACATACATTACGGCTGAATTAACCATGGCATGTAGTAGAACTTGGAGAGGCATCTGAAAGCGGGCTGCTCTGAAGTCGTTTCAAGGAAGGAAGCTCGCTGTTCTTGCATAGTAATCTTGTGCAGCTCAAATATCAAGCCCATACAGTAGGTACAGTAGTAGCCTATGATATCTGGGCTGTCACATGCAGCTTATTCATTGATTTTTCATATTCAGCAACTTCTGCATCCTTGTTGTGTCTGCGCCTCTCATTAGTGAAGGATTGGGTTGCGTTGTAATTCCATAGCCTTATATGCAGTTAGCTTAATTTGATGAATGATGCTTCTATGTTACAATATGGCTACCTTGGTTTTTTAAGACAAATAATTATAGATTCAAAACAGAGGGATCTCTTCTATTTGAGCTCTATATGCTAACTGGCAAGCTGTGAATTTTAACAAAATTGCCAGTAAAGGGATACCAGACATTTTGAATTCCTCGTCTTCATGGAGACCAAATGATAGCAACTCGACACAAGCTGATTGGTTACACTGAGGCTAGCAGCTGACGTTGGCCTCAATTATTATTGTTAACCATGCTAACAAGCATTCCTTGGTTTGCCAATATCGAAATCTTTTCTTTAGCGGGTAAGTTCCCGGTGAAGTAAAATAACAGACCAACACTGCCAGAAACGCCCGAAAACTTATAAACATTGAATCAAAACATGTTTTCATGAATAACATATCAATCAACCGAGCTGAAATATCCTCCTGGAGCCAGAAACCCAAACCCCTCTCAGCCAATATGGAGCAAATCCACAAAATGAATTGATAAATAGAGTGAGGGAGTCTCAAAGTGGGGGGATTAAAATAACACATCAAATGTCACAGATTCCATTATCAGCATTTTGGTCATGGCTACTTTTGTGGCTTGCTATCTCTGTGGAACACACAGCAGGGGTCCTATCTAGGCACAAACACAGATTCTGCCTTGGGCCCAGGTAGGATATTATGTGGCGGTGCTCTTGGAGATGAACACTAAGCTAATGCCCATCCTTCCAATACTCATCATTAACTCTTGACTGCCAGGCATATTATTATAGCCCTTATTGAGGCAAGGCCATATCATTGGCAGTGTGACTCAGGTTCTGACCGCCTGTCCCACTCAGTTAAGAGAAATATGAATAGCCTCCTTCTAAACACTTTTTTAAAGAGCTCTCAAAGTGCTCTTCAAGTAGGAATGTAATGAAAGCACCATGCATGCAACCGGAATGCAAGAGCCCAAGCGGCTAGCATTGGTTGAAAAGGGTCATTTTAAAGGCAAGCTGCAGCACTCGACGGACAGCTTCTTCTCTGTGTTGCAACGTGGAAAGGAGCTGACGACTTGAATTATATGGTCATTACACCGGCCCAGTCTGGCTCTATGGACCAGCTGACACCTCCACAAAAAACATGACCCATCACATACCAGGCTTTTTGCTACTCAAGAGTGCGGGTGTAATGAAAAGCATGCCTGTTTTACTTCACTCTGAGTATCGGGGTAAAGCGCTCCAACCGTTTCTTTCTTGCAGAATCCTCTGGCAGAGTTTCAGCCAACCAAAGCGCAGCAACAGTGCAAGAGTGACATATTGTCTCAACTTATATATGAATCAGTCAGAATAGTTAATTCAGCTTCCATTCCCACCATTGCACTCAATACAGACTGACACACAAATGCTGTTCCTTGCCAGCATGTGCCACAAACTCAGTGAATTTCAGTGAATAAATATGACATTATTTTGGCAACAAGGCAAACCAATTCATTTTGAGCTTACAGGGAGCAACTGGACAATACAATTGTTATGAATGCTGCTGTATGACTGGTCCAAGTGATAAACATGTAGAAGAACCCCTGACTACTGTTTCAAACTTAGTACTGTTCAGTGCACACCCATAGATCATCACTAAAGCGGTCCCTGCTCAGGAGGGTAGGAGAACAGTTTTGTTCCAGTTTTTCAGCCATTTTAAAACATTTACTCCCAAAATAGTATCAATTGAGAGAAAATTATCTACTCTTCCATTATTTCACAATGAACATTACTTTACTGTTTATGTGAATCAAGCATTCAGACCCTTCATACATCATTCTAATTGTCTGATGCCCCCCCAGCAGTAGTTTTTTCGTAAGGTTTTCTGTGTTTATGCCAGCCAGGCAGAAATGCCAATCTACACTGTTCAAAGACAGTGGACAATTTCCCTCCAATCCCCCTGTGCATATTAAATAATACAAGACCCATGGTGTAATTGCAGTTTTTAAAATATCATTAATTTATAAAAATTGATGACCTGGAGGGCCATGCTCACAAATTAGCCAGGTGAATTCAAACACATTTCCTGCAGAGTGGACCAATTATGGACCAAGCCCAATTTATTTCTGCCAAATGATCATTTTAGGTTCAGGGAAATTGTGCTTTCTGCACAATATGCATAAGCTGTCAGGAACTGTTTATGTAGACATTTCTAAAACTATCATTTTGGAGGGGGGGGGGGAGAAATCATTATCGGAAGTTCACCTCCGAAACACAGAGGATCCAATCTGTAATGGTGTTTGGTCAAACAAGGACAAAAGTTTTATATTCTTTAAAACATATCAGAACTTAATTTTGTGCTATCAATCATTTTGCAAGAACAGTTGGCACTTTGTTTTTTTTTCCAAATGATGGATATCTCATTTTGGAAATAAATCTGTCTACAATTACAGTGCTATAGTCAACAAAGAAATCTGCCATCTTGACAGTGTTATTATTACGAGCTTTGTTGCAAATTTATTTCAATCTACCGATTGAAAAGTGACACATTTTCTAACCCAATGATTGATATCACAAAACTGAAGCTAGTTAGGGTACTTTTTGAAGGATAGTAGGTAATTATGACAATTTTACAGACTCGATCATTGGTCTATAAGTGTTGAATGATGAACTGAATGAATGATGAAAGGAAATGATTTGTTTGTTTTTCAAAATGTAGATATACAGTTCCCTTTTTGAACAGAACCCTTCAGTTGTTCACTCAGAGCTACTTGGAAAGACCGGCCAACCAGGTGACCTCAACAACGCAAATATATATTCTATTAATTAGTGCACAATTGTTTGAATTTAAGTGCTGTGTTTCATTCCAAAATGAAATATCCACCATTTGAAAAAAAATTTAAATATAAAATATAGTTTTTTGGAGTGAAACCTGAAGCCTATACGCTGAAAAATAAAGTGAACTATGTATTTTTCAATGCATGTGCATACGTTGCATGTTTCTGATAGTATTATATAAATTATCATATTATAATATATTAATTGACCTATTTTATAGCATATTGGTCAACTAAACATGGCATCATTTTGCTCCATCAAGACACATATCAATATATTGATCGTCAAAGTCAAATAATTTTCTGAACTGTCATGAGGTTAAAGCAGCAGTTCTACATTCATTCAGCCAAAGCAGACAGTGGAGGAATTCACAAGGCTGCTATTCACAAAGTAGGTGAATTTCCACAGCTCTGCGCCCTCAGTCTCAGCGGTTTCATCTTTGTCTCTGAAAAGTGTTCCGTTTTCAATGCTTTTAGCTTCACTGCTGATATTCAAAACGGATGATTTGTGTATTGTTGAGGTATTGCTCTCACCATGCCAATATGCCTCTCAATGCATGTTGGCAGATCTTATGATGTGATATTGTGAAATATGCCTTTCGGTATACCCTGACGAGTACATGTCTAACACGCAGGATAGAATCTATGGCGTTTCAGTAACTCCACCTCCTTAGGGGAACTATTTATACATCACACAATGCCAGAGCCAGGAGAAGGCCTGACAGCCTTGGAGAAATGGGAATGTCAGATATCTGACTGAGGCTTTTCTGCCAGTGTTCTGGTTGTATTGAGTTCTGTGGTTTTGGCCAGGGAATACTGAGACCTTGGAGAGACTCAATACAGACATTTTGTTGATGTTCCATTGGTTCTCAGAGACGGTCCATTTGACATTTTGACACCACTTCCATTAGGTTTGTCTATATCCACCGTTGGCCTGTCAGTCAAAATGAGAGAGATATTGGAGTCTGAGGTGAGAATGTCTAATAAAGCTTAATTAATCATGTGTGAAGGTCTTAATCATTAAAGTGTGGGACTTGTCCTAAAAATTCATGAACATTTATCAAATGCCACTTACTTATTCAAGGCCTATATGAATGATTTTAACATGAGAATCATGTTGTCTATGTGACTCCAATCTGCATTTAGTAAGTGAGGGTAAAAATGCTCAGATAAGTAAGTAAGAGACAAGTTAAAGGCAACTTAAAAAGTCAAAGCAAAAAAAGCAAAAAGGTATTCTTTGCCAGCATTGACATTTGGCTGGAGTGGGAGATTTTATAAAGCACGACAGATATATGATTCAGTTTCAAGGCGAAATGACTCACTGTTTGGAGACTGACTATCAGATTGTTAGAGCACGACATAAATGTTCCTCTCACAACTTCTAACAGAACAACAATAGAAGTAAAGGTCTTCTACGATTCTAAGATGATCTCCCAAGAAGTTTGAGGATTACAAAATGCTGTTGACTTGTCGAATTTGGAAAACACAGTGCGAATTACCGGTCGCTACAAGTGTGCAGCCAGGTAAGCTCAGCAGATTGTGCCTTCCCGTTCAAACGACACCAACCATAAAGGGCTGTATACAGTATGCCGCAACTGAAGTGCACAACTATACACCGGCTGTGGAAACCTTTTTACTCCCCTGTTCGATTAAGTAGTTGCTGCTCTGAAGACCAAACATTGCTGTCTCCCTTTATAGGACTTCAATTACTTCTCCTTTGCTTTCCTTGCATAAAAGTTATGATCACACAGTTTCCCGAGGTTATACTTCTCAATACTGCCGCTGTGCCCCTGCAGTGAGGCCTTGTAGTCTCTGAAAGCCAGTGCAGTGGCTTGGGGGGGGGCGGTGGAGTGCTCGTGATGGCACATACTGGCTGATATTGCATGCAAGGCCACCATTCTAAAGCATTTAACAAAGGGGCCGTCCAGCAGAGCAGCATGGCATTGAAATGACAGTCTTGCCCTTGCATTGTTTGACACGTCACAACATGGCAAAGCAGTATCTCTTTAGCTCCTAGAGGTCACGGAGGATGGATGCACCACTAATCTCTGACACTCGCTCTGGGATGGGGGGGGGATCGACGCAAACTGGGAGCTTTAGATAACTTTGCTATCCACCAGTGACCTCAAATGCGAAGACATCTCTCGGCCCGCTGTGCTCCGTCAACCAAATCCTTCTTACTGCCTGGTGACTTCAGACAAGGAGACGTTCCCCGCCCCACAAGGATAAATCCCAGCCAAGAACAGACTATATATTAATCTGATATTGTCTTTTTATTGTTTGGGGAATAATGCAGTGGAAAGGAATGATTGATCGGAAGGCTTGAGAGACTTTCATATTGTGCAATCGGTCCATTTAGAGTTCTGCGGATGTTTCTCCAGGGGGCATGATCTCACAAATCCAAGGGATTCCCTTGGAAATTCCAAAGGAACAAAAGTGTCATCATGTACAAGTTCCTGAGCGTTTCCTCTTGGCGCTAAAGAACAACAAGTACTAACGTATAAAACTCAAACTCATTTAATGATAGCTGACTTATACTATAAAAAGCCTGCGTTTGACTGTGTAATTTACTGATGCTCGCGCTGCAGCAGCATCTATCATTGCTTGCACACTTATGAATAGTTTAGGTGAACATACAGATTTAGGCATCAGATCGTTGAGTACGGTTCACCTCAAATTGAGGCCACAAATGCCTGCTGAATAGACTCAAATAGATGGTTAAATAGTGGCGGTATGACTGTATCCTCCACGGCATCCCAAGTGGGAATATTATCAGGGAGGTTTGTGGTTTCATTGATCTCAAGTCTGCAATCATCCGCCATCTGATGTAGTGGGCTGAGGGAGCATAAGTGGGGCTCCACAGTCTGTAGGCCAGCTCCAGTCTGACAGCAGGACAGGTTGGAGATAACCTCGGCACAAACTATCCACCGACTGAATGTAATGGGTTATTCCCTGTAGCCGCTGGCTGCCACTTCATTGTCGCTTCCCATTTCGTTCTCGACAGAAGATTGAGGCAGATGAATTATATAATTGTGAAGAAGTAATTAGAAAACATATCCTACAGATGCCTTTTATTTGAACAAAATTGTTGATAATTTGGTCTATTTATTCAGTGTTTCTCTTTTTTTTTTTTTTAAAGTTGTTTTTCTGAGTTTCTTAAAAGCTCACGGTTTTAGCTGGTTGAGGAATTAGAGTGTTCTGTTTCAAATTGGTTTATATTTCCTTTTCATTTTTGTCCAACAGAGCACACTCTTAGGATGACCCCATTTCACTGCTCTTCAGCCAAAATTGCATAAAGCACAAAACCTCTATAATGGCTCCCATCTGAACCTCGCTGGAAATGATCTCTATGCAAGTCTCTAATGGTGCTGTCAGGAGTGAGTTTCAAACAATTAAGCAATTTGCGGTGGATCAGGGCACGCAGAAATAAATCACATTCACACTCGCTGTGGTTGAAAGTTCTCAAGATAGAAAGAGAAGAATATGCTCGCACTGTTTTACTGAAAGAACAGGCTCAGGGAAACCAAAGCAGATGCCATATTTGGTTTTTATAAAGGCTTAATGAATGATGATGTTAACTTCAATGCCCTTTTCCTCTTTTTAACCTGCCATGACAGCATAAACATTTGAATCGACTGTTTATGAATGCTAAAAAAAAACAACATCAAAAAAAGAAAAAAAATCCATTGTCTCTCCTCATCCTTCATTCATCATGTGCTTATTTAGGCTGCAGGTCAAATTTAATGCTGAAAATACGCTACAAAAGCCCTCAAAACTTTTGGCGCCTTGACATCTTTATTATTCCAGGGTGTTTATATATAGGCTACATGACATCCACCCATCCACCATAAATATGATGAATTAATCAGTTCTGCTTTAATGGGTATGTATTTATGGAACTGGATTCCAAAGCGCACTCAATAAGCCTGTGCATGAGTCCTGCCAGACCTCAATCCACAAACCTCTGGATCTTTGCTTGCGTCCTCTGGCATTGTTCATCGCTACGCTTGCTATTCGTTAGTGGCAAAAAACGATAAAGCTTCGGACTTTTTTCAGCATAGACTAAATTATTATTTTTATCAACCACAGCAACTTCATTTTCATCCAAGAAAATTATTGTGTTAAAGCTTACTGTAGAGTTGACTGCACAAAAAAAGCTACATTTACGAAATCATATGGGGTGTCATTTCCTGACGTAGGCCTATTGTGGATAAATTTCCCCCCTTGACTGAAATGTTTAGCTTTGTCCTGTCAGTAATAAACCCTATTATCAAACATCACATTCTGTATTCCAAGCACATTATATTAATACATTATACCATCTAAAATAGCACAAATTGTATTAATAAATTTTAATTATCACTTAAAAGCACAGTCTTCATATTCTGTGTGACACAAATACATATTTATTTTTGAAATAACCTAGTCAAGCATGTCAAAACTGTGGCTCTCTCCCTATACAGTTCCTACATGTATCTTTTTTGGGGGGGTAATTAATTTAAAATTGAGGTATTAAAAATTATTGCTTTACATCAATTAGATCAAAATTAGGCAAGGGTCAACTGTCACCTAGAAAAACACAGGGTCTCTTGGAAATGTATAGAAAAGATAAGGGTGAAACTTTCCTAAATACAGATGGTGGTTTCCAACAAGCACGGAAATGATCTGACTGAAAACTGCCAAAACTATCGATTTCATTCTACGCCCAATTACTTTGTTTAAAATTCTGTGTTAAAATTACCACCATTACAACTACAAACACACTCAACTGGCATTCGGGTAGCTGCAGTTTAAGAAAGTTGTCCTGGCAACTTTTATCCTGGATCTGTTTCAGCACATTTCCCCGGGGAAATGTGAATTAAGGTCTCAATATTTTTTTTTTCAAACTTTCAAAGTTTAATTGTCTTAATTAGCCTGCACTCACAGGTTACCTCGGAAAAAAACATTAGAACAGAAACAGGCTCCAGAAAAAAAGCAATGCCAGAGAGGATACTGAATAAATTACTGTATATACATGCAAGACGAGCTTTTTTTGCAAGAAATATTCCACTTTTAGGTTAGTTACCACAAGGGATAAAATCACTTTGCTTTTCCTGTCCCTTAGGCTATCAGAAGTTGCCAGTCGCTCTACCACACACACGCACACGCACACACACGCGCACACACACACACACACGTACAGCTGAAGCGGCATCTCATTTGCTGGCTACAGAACTGACACAATTCACCAGCGTTCAGTTTAACACACAGTACAGCATGAGCAAAGGGTTTGGCTGCATTTTACATCCCTATAAAAAATACAGCAAGCAGCTCTTCACTGGTCAAGTACTTCCACACAACTTACAGTAGTCACCCGACTTAGTAGTGACAATATCCCGGTCAACACAAACAATCAATCGCGTCTGCTGCAATAACATCGAAAGGAAGTGCCTCCAATTTATCTTTATTAAATCAATAGGGATTTGATAGCCTTACCTGCAGTGGAGTGCTTGGCCCAGTGTTGGAGCCGTAAGTGTCTAGTGCATTGGGACAGAGGGAGATCTCTGGTTCGCTTGTTGTTTGTCGGGGACGGGGTAGTTTGCTGTGTGGCTGGAAGCGACACTCCTGAGGGCCCACTGTGAATAGAGGTCAGGATAATAGACACACTCACACAACAAAGACTGATAATCCTGTCTCGCCCCACAGCTCCCGTGTTGCAATCAGACATTTTAAGGGCAGTTAAGTTGCAGCGAGGGGCGGCTGAATGAACTGCGGTTAGGAAAGACTCCCAAGCTCCCATTATGGACAGTAACCGGTGTCAATTCGCAGCAATTAGACCACTCAGATGTGTCAGTAGACAGGCCTCAAATTAATAAATAAATAATGTCAACCACAAGTGCTCGCTGATATAGCCTTTTGAGTCATTTGAGTCTCCCAACGGTCTATTTCAGTGCAGAACACTTAGTCCTTCAAAAAGTGGCGAGGTTTACCCCCTCCTCCCGCTTATCCTAGATGACCTTTAAGTGAAAACCTCGCCTTTAGTTAGCAAGGTGCAAAAAGCTGTTTTCATTGTCTCCATAAAAACGTAGAAATTGGCGCGGATCCTTTATTGCCGATAAACCCGGTTCATTATTACTCCAAAACTACTGAGATACACAAGAGAGTAAGCAAGGTCGCCTCTTTCTAGTTTACTTTACTGTATCTGCTGTTCCCTGTTTACTGCGGCTAAGATCAGCCTTTGCAGAGCTCCAAACTCTATGTGATCAATACATGAAGGTCACATGTGCAGCACAACAACTAGACTCAGACAGAGGATAGCCTACATGTATCTGCCCAATTGATATTTCAGATGTTCAAATGTATGGTCCAGGGTTGTTGCCTTAGGCCTTAGAGTAAAGAGGAGAAAAAGAGTAGCCTCAGGCCCACTACAGTGTAGCTTCTGTAAAACCGTGTACATTGGGGCTCGTCATAGTCTAGGGGACGGTTACCTCAAAGTTCGGCCCGTACATTTGTATTCATTTCGTCTCAAGTTTCGTCTCTGCATAGTTTGTTACTTTGTGAAATGAACTGAAAATATTGGCCAAAGTAAGTTCTAAAAGTATGTTTTAACAATTGCCTGTAGACTTGACAGAAAAACAACATATTGCTATAATCCACTGATGTTACATCCTGAAATATTTATGTTAGAAGGGATGCTGGTGGTACTTTTTCAAAATTTTTGGATCTAACAAGTTTTTGCCAATTTGAAGATACTACTCAATAATTAAGCTAGTTCATTATGGTGAATTTTGAAAAAGTGCATACTGTGCTGTACATGGAGCATTTTGCTTAAGGCCTCATGCTGTATCTCTGGCATAAAGAGGATATTTCTCAAACTGAAAAATGAGCTTTTTTTTCCACACAACAAAGCAAAAGCATACAGACCAGAGCCTCTGAATTTGACTGGGAGCACTCAATCAAGGGGAAGTCATTATTTCAGAATAAAGGGTAGCTGTGTTGTGCTGTGCCGCCTGACTTCAACTGAATAACTCACCTTTCAGCAGTGCATACTTAATGTGCCAGCTGCCTTTGATCTGTTGGAGGTGATAACTTCACAAGCGTGTGGACACCATCCACTGATGGAGGAGGTTCAGCCCCGTCCAAATATGTGTCATCAATTATCACTCTCCGAGAAATGCAATGAGGGGAAAGAATTTAGAAGGAGAGAGGGAAGTTTTGTCAAGCCAATGGAAAGAAAAATATTACATCAGTGTTCACTGAGTGATTTGGCAAAAAAAAAGGAAATTCTGGTGGTGGTCTGACACTGATATATCAATACAAAGATACTTTCCTATTGCAAACATAAAGTTAAGACAATATATTCTGTAGAGGATATTTTTTAGATATTTTTTTAAATACAAATTCCAAATGTATTTACTGAAAATAGCATCTAGACACGTGGGGGTAGGGAAGGGCCTAATCCTCTGAATGTAATACCATTATTATTAGATTTGAATGAAAAGTGTGTGAAGTGTCCATTTGCCTCTCAACAGAAGAGAAATCACAGTAATGACAGCTGTCAGCTGCTCCTCAGTGGCCGGAGCGGACACTTTAGATTGTGTTTTCCCTTCAGAAATGTCACTGAAGAACGTAAAAGCCCTCTTCTGTGTCAGCAGGGCAGATTGGGTGACTGTGCCTGGACAGTCAGGACCCTGACACAGCCGAAAAAGGAAAAGAAAAAAAAAATAGTGAACTGAATACACAAAGCACTCCTCTGAGAGGTCAAAGAGAAGACAAGTCCCCCTTTCAGGCAGAAAGAAAAATATGAGCCTGTGTGATTTTCAACACAATTGCCTCGACCAAAGTGCTCAGGCCGGATGAATGCGAGGGTCACCATATAATAATGCCGATATTAAAAACTGTTATAATTGCCTCATTTCCATTTCAGATTTAAGCTGTGGAAAATATGACCAGACAATGGCACAGCCCTCGCTGAGCCAATTTACTTAATCCTTATTCACCCTTATGAAGTGATGTAGGAAATGAAAACAGGGGAAATATCAGAGCGTGTATTTGCGTCATACATTCTTTTTTTTTTACATTTCATGATACAAATATTGAGTGTAAAGGCTCATGCACATCTTCAGTTTCTTGTAGACAATAACCTTTACTACTGATAGGTTTCAGTCCTTAGACCTTCATCAGGTAAAACTCCTTTCTCCGTTTTAATTCTCTCTTCTCTTGCCTGCGATACAAATATTCAATTTTTAAGTGCCAAAAACCATGTGGCAGAAAATCTTGTGCTGGTGGTAGGATTTCTGCTGGAATGTCTACCCGTGCAAATGCATCTTTAGTTCTTTCTGTATTGCAGTGAATGAGGCTGAAAACAGGTTGGGTTTTAGCCCAGGGAACTTATTAGCAGAGTCTCCCTGGTGGTTGAACTGCCAGGGAATAAGGAAGAGAGGCTTCTTCTTCTTCAGAGTTGGCTGTAATGCCATAAGCATCCTCTGCTGGTAAAGAAACACTTCAAACGCCCAGCCCCTAATGAAACACACCAGAGAGGCACTATACTAATTAATACAACCTACATGAATAACCCATATGCGTATGCTCAGTGTAAAATCTTACAATATAATATCGTACATTCGACTGCGCCGATGAAAACACGCATACATACACACACTCGGGGGAATAATGGGTTGAATCATGATGATACTATATGCAGATGATAGTGTGTACAACATCTGTGCATTGTTGATGCAGTTTTCTTTTTCAAATGAAGACTGCATCTGCAGAGGCAGGGGAAATAAAGCCAGGCATTATGTATGAGCCTTTCTCTTTGGTTGTGCTAACAGAGTAAATAAAGTAAGTGGTTGGGACTGTATCGCCATGTAACTGTGATCTGGTGAAAACCTCTTAACTCCAATTTGGGTAATTTTCATGTTTATACTTGAATTGAAAGATTACACGGACCTCTATATGCTGATCAAATGATATAACCTGGGGGCTTATGTAACTTTTTTGCATAAACGGCTAATCAACAGACAGAACGTCAACAGTCTAAAATTACAGCTGATTTCCTTTTTTTATTCCTGCTAAATTGTCATTTGGAGATATGAGATTTTCACCAAACAGCAGCAATATGTGGCAACAATAATGCAATAATCCGATGCAATAAGAGGCCTGCTTTCCATACAAACCAATTGTCTTGCCTGAGGGTCCAAAACTGTCCTGCTGCCGTTGCAAGCAGGCACACACTGCTGCACTCACACTGAATGTCAAATCTCAGCAAAGCAACCGCGTGAGAAGTCACTACTTTGCCAATTCTCTATTCCCAAAATAATGCTGCTAATACTTTGGTGCTATTGACAGAGAACAGTTCCTAGACTTCCATTCGGTGCCAAATGACCAAGTGTAGGTCTGCTGTGAGATCTGTTTGACTTGGATCCAGAAAGTAACAATACAGTGTTTAGTTTTTGCAAATGAGGGGTTTTTGTTTGTTTTTTAGAGTTGTTTTTGTTTTTTTTAATCACACATTTCAGCAACTATTAATTATTTTAGCACATGCAATGATAATCCAAATTAAAGAGAGAATGGCCCCATGGATGTCTATGGGAAAACAATGGACAACATTAAAGTAGAAGCTGAAAGCAAGAATTAGAAACATCTCCTTTCTTGCAGCTGCCGTATCATGTACTGTAGCCTACTGTATTCCTCAGATCCGTGGCAGAAAAGCTGCTTGAGCCATCAAATAGATTGCTGGGCCTATGAAAAACCACCATGCGGGTACAATAATAACTCATTGTCCACAGCAACATGGGCAGTAGAAGTAATCTTCGGATCTACCCAGTGAGGAAATATAGATATTTGTGAAAGCACTGAAGGGATTAGGCAGGGTTTGCTACCTCCTGGGGTACACAGCCTGAGTCATGCTGAGAGCACCGGGGGCTCTGTGGAAGTCCGTTAAGGACAGAGAGGATTTGACCTGGCTGCTGTATTATTTTGATATGACCCAAACAAAGCCGTCAGCGTGAGACCTATGCAGGGGGTATAGTTTGTCTTTCATCCTCTGTCTTTACAATGAAGAACAGATCAAATATATGGATATAGAATATACAGGGAAACAATTTCAGTTGTGCGAAGGAGAAACAGCTTCAGAGTCAGAATGAAATTAAATACCTGAACGACGGACACGTTTAGAAACAGAAGTCGTATGCTTTTTCAGTAAATGAATGTCCTGTACTTGAATTGATAGCATAACGTATGTTATGATTGCAACTTACTAAAAAGGCAAAGTGAGAACATTATTATTTTTTTTAAATGTGCAGCTCTCTTCCCAACAGGCTTTACTGAAATTTATTAGTTCACACTACTGATGTGCACATACGCCTATTAACCCTCTCAGTGATTCTCTGCCGTTCCTAGTCCGGAGTTAATTCCTAATGAAAAATAAATTGAGTTGCTCCCTACACTTTCATAACATTTCCCTCTCAGAATAAATGGGCTCCTTTATGAGAGAAGACACACTGTTGTTAATGATTTTATAAGCAGGGAGCCCACCTGACATCCTGTTTTCTATTACTGCTCTTTATTCAATTTGCAGGGCGCTCTGCAGGTGACCTAACCTATAAAAGGGCACTCCAAATGAAATTATCAGAGCTCCTTGAAATTTTATAAATTCAGAATTGGCCTCACAGAGGGGCTTCATACCAGAAACTAATGGCTTCACCTTTAGCTTCGCATAAATCAATCGCGCCAAAGGTTAGAACACATCAGCCAGGACATATCAATGCTGTTTTAAACACCGTAACATGTGGCAATGCTGGAAGTGTGAATGGCAGGTGGATGAGGTCATTTTTTGAGCAACTTGGCTTATTTCTTTTATTTCTTTTATTTCTGTGTTTGTGTGAGTGTGTGTGTGTGTGTGTGTGTGTGTGTGTGTGTGTGTGTGTGTGTGTGTGTGTGTGTGTGTGTGCGTGTGTGTGTGTGTGTGGGTGTAAAATAGCTCTGTCACCAACGAGAAAAATCAAAAATAACTGCACAAAATTAAGACCATCATTT